>JAPCYP010000233.1:0-200253 GCA_035048595.1 Echinosophora koreensis
GGGTGAGATCGATTAGGACGTTTTGCAAGGAGCCAATCATTCAAAAAGAAGATGCTCTCATAAGGATCCGCATAGCACATTCTTCCTTCTCGTTGTTAGGAATTAGAGAATGTGACAAAGTAATATTGCTGAATTACTTCCTTGATTATTCATTGAATAACAATCTCTTTTATAGAGCTTACAATGAAAGCTTGTAATCCAAGCTATCTAACTAAGGAGCTAACAACTATAACAGAAAACTCATTCCTATCTACAAGTGTAACTAACATAACAGAAACAATTAACTAACAATCCCTCCCTTAAACTAGTTGCACAAAATACAAATACAACTAGTTTAACTTAGGAATTTTACAAACCCCTAGCTGCTCCCTTAGCTTGAGGAATGAGTCTAATTTCAGGGGTTTTGTCAACAAGTCTGCAACTTGTTCCTTAGTTCCACAGTGAATCATCTCTATCAAACCATCTCTGGACAAATTTCTCAGGAAGTGAAATCTAACATCAATATGTTTGCTTCTCCCATGCATAATTGGATTCTTGGAAAGCTTAATAGCTGAGCTATTGTCACACATTAAGGTAGTGTGGCCTCTTTGAGTGTGTCCCAACTCCTTTAAGATTCTCCTCATCCACACAGCTTGACAAGCACGCCAAGCTGCAGCTGCCACAAACTCAGCTTCTATGGTGGAAAGAGTCACAATTGGTTGTTTCTTGGATAACCATGCCACTGCTCCATTGTTCAGTAAGAATACATAGCCGGATGTGCTTTTTCTGTCCTCCAAATCACCTGCATAGTCACTGTTTGTGTAGCCTAATAGCTCTTCATTTCCTCCCTTCTTATATAGAATTCCAAAGTTCACAGTACCTTGAAGATACCTGAGAACTCTTTTTGCAGCTTGCATGTGTAATTGAGTAGGTTGGCTCATGAATCTGCTGATAAGACTAACTGAGAACATCATATCGGGTCTAGTGGCTGTGATGTACATGAGGCTTCCTATCAATTGCTTGTACTGAGTCTCATCTATTTTTAAACCAGATTCATCTTTATACAGTTTGGAACCAGGCACCATAGGAACACCAACTGAGTTACAATCAGTCATGCCAAACCTTTTCAATACTTCCAAAGCATACTTTCTCTGATAGATATAAATGCCATGCTCTTCTTGTAAGACTTCAATTCCAAGGAAAAATCTCATCATTCCAAGGTCTGTCATGTCAAATTCCTCTTTTATTGTGCTCTTGAAACTACTCATTAAGGACTTATTGTAACATCCTGTTTTTCATAAAAATGTTTTTTATAAAACTAGTTTTTATTATTCTAAAAATGTTGGTTAAGGGCTAAGTGGGATTTTTGCTTAAAAGTCCCTTTCTGGTACATGAGCACGCCCGTACTCATTAGCCAGCACGCCCGTACTTGAAGTCAGAAGCGTGTCTCTGATTCTAAGTTGAGCACGACCGTGCTCAATAGTGAGCACGCCCGTGCTCATTGTGCTGACCGCGTCTCGCTGGCGCTAAGTTGAGCACGACCGTGATCAAGGGTGAGCACGACCGTGCTCAAGCACAGGCTATATACGTTTGGCACAGAAACCGAGGGTTGACGTGAAACCCTACTTTTCCAGTGACAGCAGCCTCCATTGCGGTTGAGTGTGATTCTTCCCCTTTTTCCAACAAACTCATTTAGTTTCTTGAGTGTTTGGGGTCCTTGGGAAGTCCTGTTTCTCCTGTGCTTGACGTATATAGAGGTAAGGTCTCTCTTTTTGTGTTTCCTTTTCTCGTTTAGAATCAGAAACTGATCTTTTGTTTATGTTTGTTCCAAGGCTTAGAGTTGTGAGCCACTCGGAGGGAAGGATTCAGTTGTCGTTTAGCAATTGTTGGAGCTACCTTCAATCCAGGTATGGGGAGAAGTGGAATTGTATTCATTAGGCAGTGGGTAGTGTAAGGTAACGGGGTTCCTCATGACCCCGGTGTTATTGTAAGCATGTTTGTTATAATAAGATGTTAATCTGTGATAATATGTTTCTGATTGTTTTAGTGTTATGTGCCTATGCACATGTTGGTTGCCTATAAATATGATGTTATGTTATTTTGACATAATGATGTTGGATGATTGATCGTTGTTGTGGTTGCTGTTATGATGAGTATAATGTTGATAAAACTGTTTAATTGAGTAATTAGGTTTAATAAACGTGTTAAGTTTAGCGGTTTAATCCCTAAATCAATTGGTTAGAATTCGGTTACTGTTCCTGCCCAGAACAGCACTGTCGCGCGATGACCACGACGTGCTGAACAGGGAGCACGACCGTGCTCCCATTTGAATTCCGAAAAATGGCCGTGCTGTTCAGCACGGCCGTGCAGGTCAAACAGCACCACCGTGCTGCTGAGCATGACCGTGCTGCTGAGCACGACCGTGCTGAGTGTGAAGCATGACCGTGCTTCACTTAAAAGGGCAGCACGCCCTCACGTGTCCAAGCACGACCGTGCTAGGGTCTAAGCACGACCGTGCTGACCCCTCCTGGACAGTAATACAATTAAAGGACCTACGGGGCTTTAAACCCCATTCCCTTATGATGATAAGTTGAGGTAACTAATCAAAGAGAAATATTAGACAACCTGGTTATTAATTATATAAGGTAATTAAGATAACACGATGGTAAGTCAGTATCCGTTGGGTTACCGCAAGTTTAAAAGTTGAAGTCTTAGGTGCTTATTGACCCAAGCATGTTGAGTTGAACCTTGGTGCTTATTGGCCAAGGGAGCCTTGACCCCATGGTTTGGGTCTAAGGTTACGTTGATCGTCGATGTTGAAGTCTTGGGAGCTTCATGGCCCAAGCAAGGAGGTGGTTGAGATTGTTTATTGTTGTGCCATTTGCATAGAGCATTGGAGTTGTTGATGGGGGAGGTTCGACAAAGGGGAGATCACCTGAGAGTACGGTGATCTGGCCATCCACGGTAGGTCACCCAAGGTTTGGTGACCGAGGCCCCCCATGATGAGGCATCCACGGTTTGATGCGTTGGCTATCCATGGGGTTCACCCAAGGTTTGGTGAACTGCCGGTGTTGGTGCTTTTATGGCCAATACGGATATGTAACTCCAAAGTCGTTCATCCTGAGTTAGTTTGGATCCACATGCATAGTTGGAGTAGCGGAGTAGTTGATGCATTGCATAGCATAGCATACTTGGTTGATATAGTACTTTTGAATGTTGATGTATGCCTATGTTGTATGTTTACCTTGCTTACTATTCCCATGCTGTATATGTTTACATGAATCTTACTCCCTGTTATTATTTGTGTTGGCCTGATCGGCATTTGCAGAGGATGACGAGCAGCCCGGAGAGGAGTGATTCTAAGGAGCCGCCACTCATTGTAGGGTTGTTTATGAGTTAGATAGTTTGTTTCTAGTTGTATTCCATGGATTTAATTCCGGAACGGTTATACCAGCTCTGAATTGTGACATCGGGGTTGGGTCGTTTATTTGGTTATGTTTTTTATTTGTTAAAACTTTTATTTTCCGCGTTGTAAACGACTTCATGTGTGACTTTTCTACCCATGGACAATTGTTTTATTTAATTCAGATGCATGTTTTTCTTTTAATTGTTTTATATTTAATTGCCTTATAACATGCTGGGTAGAAGGGTGTCACACTCAGCATCACCAGTGTATATAAGGTCATCAACATATACACTGACAATTAGAATTCTACCTTCTGTTGAGTATTTTAAGAACAAGGTCTGTTCATGATTGCTTTTTTTAAAACCTGCCTTGATGAAGTATGCTTCAATTCGACTGAACCAGGCTCTTGGAGCTTGCTTTAGGCCATATAGAGCCTTATGAAGCTTGTAGACTTTGTCTTCACATCCCTTCTGCACATAGCCTTTTGGTTGTTCCACATATACATCTTCAGTGAGTGTACCATACAAGAAGGCTGATTTTACATCAAGTTGATACAATTTCCATCCTCTATATGCTGCAATGGCAATGATCATTCTCACAGTATCCATTCTGCTTACAGGGGAAAATACTTCAATATAGTCTACTCCATACTATTGAGAGTATCCTTTGGCCACTAACCTGGCCTTGTGCTTGTCTACTTGACCAAGTTCATTAAGCTTAGTCTTGAAAATCCACTTAACTCCTATCTTCTTTGCATCAGCAGGCAAGTCAGTGAGTTCCCATGTTTCATTTTTCACAATTGAGTTGATTTCAGCATCCATGGCTTGTCTCCATTTAGAGATTTTTACTGCATCTTCAAATCTTATTGGATCTGTGCAGTCAATTTGAGCTATATTGATTGCATCTTCTGATCTGAGAGCTCTTCTCCTGTTACATAATCCCTCATCCAGCCAGGTGGATGCCTGTTTCTGCCACCATTTTCATTGACAGGTTCACTTGCTGTAGGTTGAGACTGATTTCCCTCTTCTTCATCAATTAATTCACTATCTGCTGCACTTTCTTCTTTAAACACATTTGTGGTCTCAGTATCACCGCCTTCAGCATCTACAATCAATTCTTCCTTGTGATTTTGACTCCAATTCCATTGAGTATCTTCCTCAAAGACTACATCTCTACTTACTACAATCCTCCTTGTAGTTGGATCATAGAGCCTGTAGCCCTTAGACTCATCACTCATTCCCAGCAAAACACATTTGCAACTCTTATCTTCCAGTTTGGTCCTCTTGGCATCTGGAATGTGAACATGAGCTACACAACCAAACACCTTAAAGTGATCAATTGATGGCTTTACACCACTCCATGCCTCTTCTGGTGTTTGATTCTTAACAGCCAATGTAGATGATCTATTCAACACATATATCACCCAATTCACTGCTTCTGGCCAAAAGGACTTTGGAATCTTCTTTTCTGTCAACAAAGCTCTTACCAAATTCATGATGGTTCTATTCTTCCTCTCAGCCACACCATTCTGTTAAGGAGTGTAAGCTGTGGTCAATTGCCTTCTAATTCCTGTCCTCTGACAGAATTCATTGAATTCCAATGATGTGAATTCTCCTCCCCTGTCAGTTCTGAGACATTTGATCATCAAACTAGATTCCTTTTCAACTAGTTTCTTAAAACATTGAAAGTAATGAAAGGCTTCTGATTTTTCCATCAAGAAGTAAATCCATGCCTTTCTAGAATAATCATCTATAAGGCATAGAAAATACATCTTTTGACTATTGGATGATGGAGTGATAGTGTAACATCGTATCTTTCATGAATAAAAATTAGATATTCTAATTAGGTGGGAGTGAGGGTTAGATAAATCACAACTATTTAAGAATTCGAACGTATGTGGAAGTTTAGAACAAAATTCAAGCACCTCAAAATTTTCAATAGGCAAGCACCTCAAGCAAGCACGTCAAAAACCCTTATTGAAAGCACCTTAATTTAATTTCTTAATTAAGGTGGTTTATCATTAAAAAAAATGAAAAGATAATTAGCCACAGATATAGATCTTAGTTATAACTAATTAATTATGATTAATTTACTCAAGTTTTATTAATCATTATTTATTAATCTTTATTAATTATACTCTAGTTACAACTTTTATGCTAGTTAAATTAACTAAATGATTTTTTTTAACCTATGACTATATATATATATACATTCACGACACACCTTCTGGAAAATTAATATTTATGATTTTATATATATGTCCAACGCTAATATTACGATTAAGTTTTAGATAAATTAGGTTTTTATTTAATGGGACATCGGGGTGTCTCAGATAGGGCCACAGATGTCTGCATGAATTAATTCTAGCTTCTGAGTTGCTCTCCATTGGTTCTTCTTGGGGATTGGATCTCTTTGTTGTTTTCCTTTCATGCAATCTTCACACACTTTTTCTGTTGCAGACAGAGATGAAGGAAGACATCTAACCATTCTTTTACTTAGCAGAGTTCTTAGTCCTTTATGACTAAGATGAGCATATCTGCAATGCCATAATAGGGACAGATCCTGAGCAGTAGTATGAAAGCATGCATCATTCTTGATTGTAGATTGAGCAAACAAGATGAACATCCTGTTTGTTGTCATGTTAGTTTCAAGAATCAATCCCTTATCTGGATGGAAAAGCTTGCATGTTCTTGACTGGAACATCACTGTTAGCCCTCTTTCTTGTAGCTGCCCTATACTCAAGAGATTGTTCTTGAGTTCTGGTACCAAGAACACATCTGAAATGACATGAGTGACTCCTTTAGTGCTCAGCTTCACACTTCCTTTGCTTGTCACCTCCATTCTTGTGTTATTGCCAAGTTTCACATACTGCTTGAATGTGTCATCCACTTCTTTGAACCAAGATCTGTTTCTACACATGTGATTTGAGCAACCTGAGTCCAAGAACCAAGTATCAGATCTTTGTACATCATGCAATTCCTCATGAGCCATTAACAAAAGCTCTTCTTCCTCATTGAAAACAGCATAATTGGCTTCTTTATCCCATTCAGGACATTCATACTTATAATGTCCAAGTTTATGACATTTAAAGCATTCAATCATGGCTCGATTTTGCCTCCCTCTTCCTCTTCTTCTTCCTCTATAGCTGCCTCTACCTCTGCCATTATCATTTCTTTCATCAGAACTTACTTTGAGAGCCTGCTCCTCTCCATGATTCTTGTGGAATTTCTACTCATGAACTATCAAAGAACTTTGAAGTTCATCAACAGAAAGTGAATTTGTATCCTTAGATTCCTCAATTGAGCAAACGATATAATTGAATTTGTCAGTTAAGGACCTAAGGATCTTCTCAACAATGGTTACATCAGTCATTTGTTCTCCATGGGTTCTCATCTTGTTGGCCACACTCATGACTCGAGAAAAGTAATCAGTCACTGTCTCCCCAACTTTCATCTCAAGAGTCTCAAATTCTTTCCTCAAGGCTTGAAGAATTGATCTTTTCACCCTTGCATTGCCTTCATACTTTTTTTTCATAGAATCCCATATATCTTTTGATGTGTTTTTTTGCAAGATAGTCTCCAAGATTGTTCTATCAATGGCTTGAAACAAGTAGTTCTTGATCTTCAAATCTTTCAGCTTTAGGTCATCAATTCTCCTCTGCTGAGCATCAGTCACCACACCTCCCTTCTCTGGTTCTGCAATGCCCGTATCCACCAAGCTCCAAAACTCCTTGGATCTTAGGAAATTCTCCATTAGCATGCTCCAATGGTCGTAATGTCCATCAAAACGTGGGATTGCAGGTTGCACAAAACTGCCATCATTTGTATTCGACATTCCCTCTTTCATTCACAAGAATGCGACTCACACTTTCTTCTCAGGCCCCAGTAGGAGCTCTGATGCCAAAATGTTAGGAATTAGAGAATGTGACAAAGTAATATTGCTGAATTACTTCCTTGATTATTCATTGAATAGCAATCTCTTTTATAGAGCTTACAAAGAAAGCTTGTAATCCAAGCTAACTAACTAAGGAGCTAACAACTATAACAGAAAAACTGATTCCTACCTACAAGTGTAACTAACATAACAGAAACAATTAACTAACACTCATCTCTGTCGTTACCGTTGTGGCACTCTCTACCCACGTGTATTTATAAAAACATAAAAGGTATATAAAAGAAATTAATAAAATAAACCCATGCATTCATTTATATTGAAATAATAAAGATTCACGGGAAGTAAAGATACCACATGAACAAAGGTCCCAACAACGCGGAAATAAAAAAAAAGTTTATAAAAGGAAACATAACAATAAAATAAAACATCTCAACCCCGATGTCACATGTAGAGCTGGTATAACCATCTCGAAAGCATCACAGATAACAAACTAACTATAACTGAAACTGGGAAATCCTAACTAAGAGTCGCGGCTGCTCAGAGTCATGGGTCCTCAGAGTCACTCCTCAACTGGCTGCTCACCGTTCTCTACATAAAGCAGGGACGAACCCAGACTTTAAGTATAGTAGGGGCTAACTATAATTACTAAAGTTTATCCAACATATATATACATCAAATTTAATAAAAATATTCATAATTTGAAAACGTTAATTCTATTAGTAAATATACTTATTGATGACTCATTAGATGTTTGAATTTCAATATTTTTTCTTTTAAAGTATGCATCGATGGTAGATGGCTTCCTCATCTAAATTAAATGAATAAAAAATCAGTACTAAATTAAATTAATAAAAAGGCTGTTATTGAAATCCATCTAATAAATAAAAAGCATAACAATTAACATTATTAGAAAACCTACAAGTTTAACAATAATAAAAAGAATATGAAAGAAAAATCAACATAAAGTTGTTATTAACAGTAGACATTGGCATTGATGCAAGCATATGTCATGTTATGAAGAAGAAAAAACATGAAATTAGGATTTAATTGGTATAAACTGACAGTGTAAAGTTTTTTTTACACTGTCAACTAATTAGAAATTGACACATCATTGAAAACATTTAACTCTTATCTAACCACGTTAAAAGCCACCAATTCCATAATTTTTTATTGGTTGTCAATGTAAAATTTTTTATATTAACAATGCATACAAATTAACTCACGAAATTTTATTATATTATACTATCTATTATTAACTATTAAATTATTAACAAAAGCATATAAAATTAAGAAGAAAAAGAATGAATGAAAAATCAAACTTGGCTTCTTCACTGTTTGGCGCCGCACAACAAAAGAAAATAAGGGCATAGGGCACCACACCACATAGCAAAAGAAGGACAGGATAGAATCTATTATTATTTTTATTTGTTGGTAGGGGCCTTTATCTTATAGTATTACTACTAGTTAAAAAAAATTAACAAACATGATAGGGCCAAGGCCCTAGTTAGCTTGCAAGTACGTCCATCCCTGGCATAAAAGATACATGCCAAAACAACAATAGAGAAATGGGGAGTAATTAAGAACATATATATGAAACATAATGACATGGAGATAGGGAGCAAGATGATGCATCGTATAAACATAGCATATAATAACATACAACGTACACTTATAAGATATTAATATCATCATGATCATTCAACCAATTTATGATATGCGGTGCAACGCTACTTCACTACTCCATTATGCATGTGGATCCAATCTATCCAGGAAGGCAACTTTGCTGTTACATATCCACATTGGCAAATAAGCACCAACGCCGGTAGTTCACCAAACCATCGGTGAACCCCTTGGATAGCCGATGCACCTTACTCTCGGATGCACCACCACGGGGCGCACGATCCTCCTAGATGAATCACCGCGGATGGCCAAATCGTCGTACTCTTGGATGACCTCCCCTATGTTGAACTTCCCCCTCTAACAACTCCAATGCATGAATACATGAGTACAACAACAAACAACGGGTATCCACCACCTCCGCTTGGGCCAATAAGCGCCCAAGTTTTATCACCATCAACACCTTGACCTTTAAGAATATAGGCCCCCTTGGCCAATAAGCACCAAGGTTCAACTTTAACAACACCTCGACCAATAAGCTTCGAGGCTACTTTGGCCAATAAGCACCAAAGCATAAGTGCAATAACCAATTGGGTACCGGCTTAAGCAACTTGTTATTCATATTATCTTGTTAGGTCTTTTAATTAACTTGTCTATCTTGTCTTTATTTGTTTGGTGTCTTACTTCATCACCGGGGACAATTGGGGTGAAGCACCCTTTATTCCTTTAATTCAAGTCTGCTCTGTTTGGGGGAGCATGGACGTGCTTACCCCCAGCACTGGCTTGCTGTCACTTAAGTGAAGCACGGTCGTGCTTCCTGTTATGCATGACCGTGCTGATGTGGCGCCGGCAATTCAAATTTGAACTGGGAGCACGGGCGTGCTCCCTTTTAAGCACGACAGTCCTTACGCACGCCCGGCTTACTGGAGCGTGGTCGTACTGTCTGGGCAGATTTGGTTAAGGCACTTAGCCAAAAACTCCCTAAAACACTCATAATCAATCCTACGGTCCTTGATTAAACCATTTGGCATATATCTCACTCTCAATACTATATCCATGTGTAATAATTGGCTTAGGACTTTATGTAGTTGGAATTCAGTTGTAATTAGTTAGATTCTGTTATACACTTATACAGAATGTGAGTTAGTTGATGATGTGAAAACATAGAGGAGAGCTTGTATAAAAGCCTTGTAATTTTCTGTTTTCTGAATCAATGAAATACAGTAACTGAAGTATTTCCAAATTCTCTTCTTCTACTCTTTCTTTATCTTTTTTCTTGCATCATTTCGTATCAGTCTTGGAACATTGCAGAGGATTTTTCATAACAATTGGTATCAGTAGCTCAGATTGGGCAATTCCTGGGAAGTGATGGGTTCTGCAAAGTTCGATATTGAGAAGTTTACGGGTAAAAATGATTTCAGCTTGTGGAGATTGAAGATGAGGGCATTTCTGGTTCACCAAGGACTTGAAGATGCCCTAGAAGGAGAAAAGAAGCTTGCAGCACTTCATCAGGAAGGAAAGGAAGGAGACTTGAAAAAGCTCATAGTGCTCTGATTTTATCCCTGGGTGACAAAGTCCTTCGGGAGGTATCGAAGGAGAAAACAGCTGCAGCCATTTGGCTCAAATTGGAAACCTATATATGACCAAATCTTTGGCCAATAGGTTATATTTGAAGCAGAAGCTATATACGTTCAAGATGCCAATGGGGAGGACATTGGAGGATCATCTGGATGATTACAATAAGATCATTCTTGATCTTGAAAATATTGAAATCAAGATTGATGATGAGGATCAGCACTACTGCTGCTGAGATCTCTGCCAAGTGAGTATGATAGTTTCTCAGATACACTCATTTATGGCAGATACTTTGTCTCTGGAGGAGGTTCAGGCTGCATTATCCTCAAAAGAATTGAAGAGGAAGTCTGAAGGAAGAAGTGAGCAAGCTGCTGAGGGTTTGAATATCAGGGGCAGGTCAAAAAGAAAGATTCAAGAACAAAAGGAATCAAGATCAAAGTCAAAGAAGGAAAGAAGAGGCGTGTTTCCTTTGTAAAAGTGAAGATCATCTTAAGAAAGACTGTCCTGATTACAAGAAGAAAAGGAGGAATGGAGAAAAAGGTATCAAAGTGGTGATGTGATGTAGCTCAGAAGGGTATGAGAGTGCTGAGGTGATGTGTGTTTCAGAGGAAAAGACTCACCAAGAATGGGTTCTTGACTCTGGATGCTCATTTCACATGTGTCCAAATGAGGATTGGTTCATCTCTTACAGTAAATGCCATGGTGGACAGGTTTTGTTGGGCAATAACAAAGCTTGTTAAGTGACTGGAATAGGTGCTATAAAGCTGAAACTTGCAGATGGGGTAACCAGATCTTACAAGAGGTGAGGCATGTGCCTGAATTAAAGAGAAATTTGATTTCTCTTGGGATGCTTGATGCACAAGGATACGGGTACAAAGCTGAAGGTGGAGTTCTGAAAGTCACAAAAGGTTCCATGGTGGTGATGAGTGGTAAGCTTGAAAATGGTCTATACTTGCTGCAAGGAAAGGCTCTGGTGGGAATTGCTGCTAATGTTTCTTGCCCTGGACAATCACAAGCAAGGCTCTGGCATATGAGACTTGGACACATCAGTGAAGGAGGGTTGAAAGAACTGAGCAAACAGAAGCTGTTGGGAAAGGACAGCATTCAATCACTGGATTTTTGTGAGCATTGTATTTTTGGCAAGGCAAAGAGGTTGAGATTTGCAACTGTTGTACACAATACCAAAGGAACACTGGACTACATTCACAGTGATCTTTGGGGACCATCTAAAGTCTCATCACACAGTGGAGCTAGGTATTTTCTGTCCTTTATTGATGATTTCTCTAGAAAGCTATGGGTTTACATTCTTAAAAACAAGAATGAGTCATTTATGAAGTTTAAGGAGTGGAGAATTCTTGTTGAAACCCAAACTGGTAGAAAAGTAAAGAAGTTGAGGACTGATAATGGGCTAGAGTTCTGTTCTGAGGAATTTAATCAATTCTGCAATGAAATTGGAATTGTTAGACATAAAACAGTTAGGGAACTCCTCAACAGAATGGGCTAGCTGAAAGAATAACAGACAGTAATGGAAAGGGTTAGGTGTTTGTTGTCAAATGCAACTTAACCAAACATTTCTGGGCTGAGGCAGTAGCAACAGTTGCTTATGTGATCAACAGAAGTCCATCCACTGCTATTAACTTGAAGACACCAGAAGAAATGTGGTCTGGACATCCACCAAATCTGGGAAATCTGAGAGTTTTTGGCTGTGTAGCCTATGCTTATTAATCAGGGTAAACTTGAACCAAGGGCATTGAAATGCATGTTTCTTGGATACCCTGAAGGTGTGAAAGGATTCAGATTGTGGTGTATGGAAAAAGGGCAGCATAAGGTGTTGATCAGTAGGGATGTTGTGTTCAGGGAGTTTGAAATGTATTACTCCAAGGAAGACTCAATCATCAACATGAAAAGCTGGTTGATGATGAGAGGATTCAGTTGGAGGTGGAGCCATTTGAAGAACCAACAGTCCAAGACAGCAGTGAAGGAAGTGAAACTGAGACAGATCATGATCAACTAGCTCAACAAGATTATTTGCTAGCCAGAGACAGAACTAGAAGGATTATCAGGCCACCAAAGAGATTTGGACATGTGATATGGTTGCTTTTGCACTCACTGCAGCAGAAGAAGTTTCAAGGAGAGGAGCCTAGGAGTTATGTTGAAGCATTAAACAGTAAGCAATCTCAGAATTGGATTGCTGCAATGAAAGAAGAAATGAATTCTTTGTACAGGAATGGTACTTGGGTGCTGGTTGACAAACCAAAAGGCAAGAAGCTTGTGAGTTGTAAATGGATCTTCAAGCTCAAGGAAGGCATTCCAGGAGTTGAAAAGGCTAGGTTCAAAGCCAGTTAGTGGCAAGGGGTTTTACACAAGTGAGGGCATAGATTACAATGAAGTGTTCTCACCTGTTGTGAAACATACTTCAATAAGAATGGTTCTAGCCTTGGTTGCACAGGAGGACATGGAATTGGAGCAGCTTGATGTAAGGACAATTTTTGCATGGTGAGCTTGATGAGCAGATATACATGTCTCAACCAGAAGGTTTTGTCAAGAAGGGTGATGAAGACAAGGTGTGTTTGTTGAAAAAATCACTTTATGGATTGAAGCAGTCCCCTCGGCAGTGGTACAAAAGATTTGATACATTCATTGTGAAAGGTGGCTTCAACAGAAGTGAATTTGATGGCTGTGTTTATGGAAGAAAACAGAAAGCAAAGCTATTATCTACTTACTCCTCTATGTAGATGATATGCTAGTTGCTTGCAAGAATAAGGAAGAAATCAAAGGGGTGAGAAGATGCTTGAGAGTGAGTTTGAGATGAAAGATATGGGGGCTGCCAGCAAGATCTTGGGTATGCAGATTCTAAGGGACAGAACAAGGAGAACATTGTTCATCACTCAGAAAGATTACATATCCAAAGTCTTGCATAGATTCAATATGGATCAGTCAAAAGCAGTAATGACCCCTATGGCTCAACATTTTAAGCTTCTCACAGCAGATTCACCAAAGACAGAGGAGGAGAATTCTTATATGGAAAATGTTCCATATGCAAATGCTGTAGGGAGTCTCATGTATGCAATGATTTGCACAAGGCCAGATTTGGCCTATGCAGTGGGTATGATCAGCAGGTATATGGGAAAGCCAGGGAAGCTCCATTGGGAAGCAATGAAGTGGATATTCAGATATTTGAAAGGAACACCTGAAGTTGGCTTGCTATATTTTAGGCATGAAGGTAGTGATTTTGGAGTGGCAGGATTTGTTGATTCAGACTATGCAGGTTGTTTGGGTACCAGGAGGTCTTTGACAGGTTATGTGTTTAAATTCTGTGGTAATACTATGAGTTGGAAGTTCAATCTCCAACATGTGGTGTCTCTTTCCTCAACAGAAGCTTGAATTCATTTCTGTTACAGAAGCAATTAAGGAGGCTATCTGGATGAGGGGAATGTCTATGAGTTTAGGAGCAAACCCGAGAGTCACCAAGGTGTTTTGTGATAGTCAAAGTGGTATACACTTGGCTAGAAATCCAGTATACCATGAGAGAACTAAACATATAGATGTTAAGCTCTACTTTGTAAGGGAGATCATTGCAAAGGGGGAAGTGAGCTTGGAGAAGATCAGCACTCAAGAGAATCCAGCTGACATGATCACTAAAGCACTGTCAGGGCCTAAGTTCAAACATTGTTTGGAGATTCTGCAGGTTGCAGGTTTTTGGAAAATAAAGTTAAGCCAAGGTGGAGAATTGAAATAGTTGGCTTAGGACTTTATGTAGTTGGAATTCAGTTGTAATTAGTTAGATTCTGTTATACACTTATGACAGAATGAGAGTTGGTTGATGATGTGAAAATAAAGAGTGAGAGCTTGTATAAAACCTTTGTAATTTTCTGTTTTCTCAATCAATGAAACACAATAACTGAAGTATTTCCAAATTCTCTTCTTCTACTATTTCTTTATCTCTTTTCTAGCATCATTTCGTATCAATCTTAGAACATTGCAGAGGGTTGTTTCTTAACATAATGCGTGGAGGGCTAACATAGCTTTAAATATGTGGAGAAATGATTTACTTAAGAGGACATGAAGCTACACCAAATTGGATATTAAAATATTGGAAAATTGTTTTGGATATGACTTTTCTTTATTGAAAAAATTATCATTTTATTTCTTATATCTTTCATTAGCTCTTGTAATTTTGAATGTTTGCTAAAAATCCTTGTAGTCCTTTCAAATCTTATAAATCCATGAAGTCCTTTCAAATCTTATAAATCCATGAAATCTTTTCAAATCTTATAAATTCCTATGATATAAATCCTTTAAAATCCAATCTACAAAGTCTTGATCATAAAAGTCTTTGAAAAAATCTTATAAATTCATTCAATTCCTAATAGTGTTTTAAAACAATATGCAGTTAACCAAGTGGTTGAGTGCAAGTGGTTAACGCACTGCTACTTAAGGACGAATCGTTCGGGTTCTGTCCGAGTTCGATCCTTGGGTATGCAACATTCCTTGGCCAGGCTTTACTAACCACGCGACTGACTCGGAGATTAGTCCTATAGCCGGTCCAAATGATCTAAGCCGTGGGGATACTTCGAGGGCTCACTCAGTCCCAAGGACTAATTAGGGTGAATACAAAAAAAATAAAAATATGCAGTTCACTTTGGTTTGGATTGCTCCTTTAAAAAAAACTAATCCTATCCAATTAAATGCAGTTTGGATTGGATTAGATGGTTCAGTTTTTACCAACATAATAATTTAAAAAAAAGTCCAAATAATATTAATAGAAATAACATATAACATCAAATTTTGTTTGGAACATTCAACATAGTAGAAAATTACGTTACATCAAATTAATAAGTATTATTAGAAAAAAAAATCAACAAATAAAAAATCAATAATACAAAAAGTTGAATAAATATTTATTAGTTATATATGCGGTTCGGATTGGTTTGATTCAGTTTCAAATAAAGGGTCCGAAATCCGATCCGATATGTTTTCATAAACAAAGTCCAAAATAGTATAATAAATATCAATTTGTTTAGCTTTCGATTTTTTTATTTATTTATTGGTTTTCGGTTTTCTTTTGGATTAATTTGAATATGAACACCCCCTAAGTTAGTGTAACAATTTTTACACCATATATTTTTTTTTTGTTATCATGTTATAGGTGCGAAGTATCCACTGGCTTCGTCAATGACTAATCTCTGTCGGGGAAACTAGCTGGCAACTTTTAGTGGGATCTCCCCTCCCAACGACATTTTTTTTTTCATCCACAAGACTCGAACTAGATACGTTGCTAAAAGGATTCGAGCCCATTTCCACTCGAACTAACGTAATGTTGGCTTTTACACCATAATTTGACATAAGTTAGAGATTTATTTATTTATTGCTAAATTACTTTTTTGGTCACTTATTTATTTTAAAATATTCAAT
This sequence comes from Echinosophora koreensis, assembly GCA_035048595.1. Classification (NCBI taxonomy): domain Eukaryota; kingdom Viridiplantae; phylum Streptophyta; class Magnoliopsida; order Fabales; family Fabaceae; genus Echinosophora; species Echinosophora koreensis. The sequence continues at coordinate 15,887 of JAPCYP010000233.1, forward strand.
TTGATGCTTCTATTTTAAAAATGTTCAAATTGGTCCCTCAATTGCTAAACATTAAATAATTTGCTCATTTTCGTTAAGTTTGACTATCACCGGAAGATTCCAGAAAAGTTCTCCTGATTCAAATAGTATTTTTCGGCGAGAGACAAACTTAATTGTCAAACTTAACGAAAATGACTAAATTACTTAACGTTTGGTAATTAAGGGACCAATTTGAACATTTTTAAAATAGATGGACCAAATTGAATATTTTAAAACAAATGAGAGAGTAAAATAATAATTTAGCTTTTTTTATTTACTAACCACATATTATTTAATTAATAAATTAACAATACACATTATTAATAAATAATGAACATCGTTGACTAGAATAAAAATAGTGTTAAAAAAGTGATGTGCGATTACACAGTTGAAGCAAAGTAATAATGAAGAAAAAACAATGGCGGGTCAACAGGACACGGAAATGGCCGCGTTTCCCATATCAAACTCCGCGTCCAACTCTGTTTCAATGTCAAGTTACAGATTCCATAGGACAAAACAATCGCTTGGTTTGGTTGTATGGTGCAACAGCTAACAAGGTAAGTGGTTCTTGTTCCTTTGCATGCAACCTCTTACCTTTGTGTAAACGTTTCCTTGTGTGCATGAATATGAGTATCACGCTGTTATTGTTATTGTTGATTCTCTGCTTCTCTGCCTTGTTGTATGAATATGATGCTTCTTCTGCTTTGGTCTCTGATGGGGTGATTCTGTTGTCACTCTTGACACACTGGACCTTTGTTCCTTCTATCATAAACTCGAGCTGGAATGCCTCTGATTCCATTCCATGCTCATGGATAGGAGTCCAATGTGATGATGCCTTAAATGTGGTCTCCATTGACCTCACTCATCATGGGATTCTTGGTCAACTTGGACCAGAAATTGGACAATTGTATCACTTGCAGACCCTTGTGTTGTTGGGTAATGGTTTCTCTGGACAAATACCCTCACAGTTAACCAATTGCACTTTGCTTCAGTATTTGGACCTTTCTGAAAACAGCTTTAGTGGACAGATACCATATAGCATCAGGAAGTTGCAAAAATTACAGTATTTGAGCTTGTCTTCTAATCTGCTGTCTGGTTACATTCCTTCTTCCATTGGGAATTGCAGTAGATTAGAGTCACTGTTTTTGGATAAGAACCATTTATCTGGGAAAATACCTCCAGAAATTGGTGACTGCAGTTATTTGAAAAAGTTGCATTTGTACTCCAATCAACTGGAGGGAGAAATTCCTGATAAATTGGGAATGCTAAGTCAGTTAGAGGACCTTGAGTTGTCTTTCAACCGGTGGAGGGGAAATTCCTGTCAGCATTTTGGAGAATTCAAAGTCTTAAGCACATCTTGCTTCATAACAATAGCCTTTTGGGGAACTCCCTTTAGAGATGACAAACCTCAACCATCTGAAAAATATCTCATTGTTTGACAACCAGTTCACTGGAGTCATACCTCAAACTTTGGGAATCATAGCACTTTAGTGAACTTGGACTTGATGAATAATAAGTTCACTGGTAATATCCCACCCAATCTTTGCTTTGGAAAGCAGTTACATGTTCTGAATTTGGGACTTAATCAACTTCAAGGTGGCATACCTTCTGATGTAGGAAGATGTTCAACTCTAAGTAGGCTGATTCTCAAAGAAAATGTTTTCACTGGGTCTCTTCCTGATTTTGAAACCAATCCAAACCTCAAATACATGGACATAAGCAACAACACATCAGCGGACCAATTCCGTCGAGTTTGGAAAATTGCACAATCTTACTGTAATCAATTTGTCAATGAACAAATTTGCAGGGCTTGTACCAGTAGAGCTTGGAAAGCTTGTGAATCTTGTGAGTTTGGATCTTTCTCACAACAACTTTGGAAGGTCCTTTGCCACCTCAGCTGTCAAATTGTACTAAAATGGATCATTTTGATGTGGGATTCAATTTCCTAAATGGTTCATTCCCATCGAGTTTTGAGGAGCTGGACCGGGATAAACACATTAATTTTAAGAGAGAATCATTTTACTGGGGTATCCCGGGCTTTTTGTCAGAATTTCACATGCTTCGTGAGTTACAACTTGGAGGAAATTTGTTTGGAGGCAAAATTCCTCGATCAATTGGAACATTGCAGAAGCTGTTTTATGGCTTGAATCTGAGTGCTAATGGATTGGCAGGTGACATTCCTTTCGAAATTGGGAACCTAAAAGAGCTGCAAAGTCTGGATGTATCTGCGAACAGTTTGACTGGAAGCATAGATGTTCTTGTTGATCTTCTTTCTTTAATTGAGGTCAATATTTCATACAATTTTTTCAATGGTCCTGTACCAAACCATGTGATGAAGTTACTGAATTCCTCACCGTCATCATTCATGGGTAATTCCTCACCTCTGTGTTAGTTGTTCACATTCACATAGCTTGAGTTGCACTAAAACTAGTTATTGAAACCATGTGTCAACAAATCAAGTGATCAAGTAGGCATAAGTAAATTTGTAATTGTGATCATAGAACTTGGATCCTCAATATTTTTTTCAGCTATGCTGCTAGTACTAATTCATGTGTATCTCCTCAAAAGATCTAAGCAAGAACTCAATGCCTCTGATGAAGAGCAATGTTTTGATTCTTTCATTGAACAAGGAGAAGGAGTTATTGGCAGCAGGTATGAGGAAGATGTCTATTCTGAAGAACATCCATCTCTTTCTCAGTTAGTGATGAGGGCTACTGAAAGCCTAAATGATCAGTATATTATTGAAGAGGAGCCCATGGAATAGTTTATAAAGCCCAATTAGATCAACTTCTTGTATTTGCTGTAAAGAAGGTTGAGTTTGGAAGGAACAAGAAAAGGCGCTTAAGTATCATGCTTAGAGAAATTCAAACCATTGGGATGATTAAGCATCGAAATTTGATCACATATGTAGACTACTGGATTGGAAAGGATTACGGTTTCATCTTATATGAGTATATGGAAAATGGAAGCCTTGATGAGATTTTGCATGAAAAAAGTCCACCAACATTCTTAGCGTGGAATGTCCGGTTAAAGATAGCTGTTGGAATTGCCCATGGACTAGCATACCTGCATTATGACTGTGTCCCACCCATAATGCATCGAGACATCAAACCAAAGAATATACTTCTTGATGCTGATATGGAACCTTGTATTGCTGATTTTAGTATTGCCCAGCGTACTGAGCTGTATGAGCACTCTAATGGTGATTGTCAACATAGGCATATGCTTTCTGCATATGTTGCAGGCACACCAGGCTATATTGCACCGGGTAATTCATTCTTCTTCTACACTTACTGTCCTTTTGCGTCCACTTTCATTGATCTGCAATAGCAATTTATACATTGATAACTTTATTTTTCTTTACAGCTAGAAAGTGAGTTGTGTAAATAGTATTTGTCTAACATGTTTACGTTGCTTCTGCGACAGAGAATGCATATGTAGTAGTGCCGAGTGGGAAAGTCTGATGTGTATAGTTATGGGGTAGTTTTGCTTGAACTAATAACCAGAAAGAAAGCAATAGTTTCGTCATATAAAGATGGGGAAGAGGAACAAGTGACTACTTTAGTAAGTTGGGCTAGATCTGTTTGGTTGGAAACTGGCAAAATTGAGAACATTGTTGATTCAGGACCTATCAAGTGCATTTCCCAATTCTTTAGTAGTAGCGAACCAAGTTACTAAAGTGTTTATGTTGGCATTAAGATGCACTGAGAAGGATCGAAGTAAGAGACCGACAATGAAAGAAGTTATTCAGTTCTATTATAACCTGCAGAAATCTGGGAATGGTTGCAGACATGCTGGAGCTGCTGGTTTAAACCAATCAAAATCCTCTTCTCATCAACCTAAGAAACCTGCTGCTTCAAATCCTCAGGAGCCGTGGAAGTCTTCTGTTCCGACCCTGAGACTAAAAGCAGTTCACAAATCAGATGCAATTCTCGGGAAACAATTTGAGGATGTTGAGCAGTTCTATACTCTTGGAAAAGTATTGGGGACAGGTACCTTTGCTGTAACTTATCTCTGCACTGAGAATTCAACTGGATTGGAATATGCTTGCAAGTCCATTTCAAAGAAAAAGTTTGAGAGCAAAGCATACGAGGAGGATATAAAGAGAGAGATTAAAATCATGAAGCATTTGAGTGGGCAAACTAACATTGTCGAGTTCAAAGGTGCATACGAGGATGAGAATTCAGTTCATGTTATTATGGAGCTTTGTGCTGGTGGTGAACTTTTTGATAGGATTGTGATCAGAGGGCACTACAGTGAAAGGGCTGCCGCTTCAATATTCAGACAAATTGTTAATGTTGTTCAGACATGCCATTTTATGGGGGTCATGCACAGGGATCTGAAGCCAGAGAATCTCTTATTATCCAGTAAGGATGAAGAGGCGATTCTGAAGGCAACAGACTTCGGCCTTTCAAGCTTCATTGAAGAAGGTAAAATTTTGATCAATGCAGTATGTTTTGCTCTAATATGTTCGTTAGTCTGCCAAGAAAAATAAGTGAACTGTAGCATCATCTAGAAGTTTTGGCGTTGAATAAGCTGCTAAAGTTTTGAGGGAAATTTTGAACAGAATATATTCTAAACTTAAATCTATCGATTTTCTTTTGTTGGAACGGGGGTGTTTTGGAAAGCTCTTGCAATCGTTCTTAAATTTCAGATTGAAAATTCCTTGACCGTGCATGCAAAATTGTTCTCATGTTATACTTGTAACCATTTCATGAAATGGCTATAAAAGACATTATACCAGTAAGGCTGTTACCACTCCGTGATATGTCTGAAAAAGTGGTGTGTGTCTAGTCTAGTCAATATTTCCTGATCATTTAAATATTTAATAAGAGCTTCAAGTATTCCCTATTCCTCTTTTTCGTAATTCCTTGTGTGTGAATTAAGTTTTTTATTCATTCAGGGTAGGCATGATATATATGAAGCTAAGGGAGTTTTTTTTTTTTGTTTTTTGTTTTTTTAGTTTTCATTTTCAGTTAATATGGTCTTTACTAATAATTGCAAAAATATCACCTTGTTTTCACTTCTTTTCATGTTTTTGAACTTTATGAAGGAAATGGTTTCACACAATGATGGAAACAAAAAATAAAGTGATAACAAGATGACAATTTTGTAGTTATGTGTGAAAACTTATCCATTGGAAATGAAAACAAAAACAATCCAGACACCACCTATGCAAACTTTGGTATTGATAGGATAAAAAGTGTTGAAGTGATCCATCCTCATTCCTAATTAATTAATCAGCAGCAGTTGTCTGATATGGTTGATCATCTGAGCAGAACCTGGTTGTGTTATTAGATTTCATGAAACTCTTGAACTTCAAATTGTGTGCAGATGTTAAATTCAAATTTTAGAAAGTAGAGTTCCTCTTAATTTTAGTTCCATATATAATTTCGCTGCAACCATAACACAAGATTTGCAGTTCTAGCATGTTGGCAGCTGCTTATCTTTTCATGAGAGGATAGCATCATAAGTTGTTTTTGTTCGAACTAATATTTATCTCTGAAGTTATAAACCCCCTTCTACCTGATTAAAAACTAAGATAATCTTCTACTTGAAATATTTACTAAACTTCTCTAATTAATTTCTTCCCAGGAAAGGTGTATCATGATTTTCTTGGGAGTGCTTTTTATGTTGCTCCTGAAGTTATTCAATATAAACATGGAAAGGAATGCGATATATGGAGTGCCGGAGTTATGTTGTATATCCTACTTTGTGGTGTACCTCCATTTGGGCAGGTAAACTATGATTATCAGCTTCTAAAGGAGCCTAGTTTTTTTTTTTCCCTCTTCTCTTACTTTTAGGCTTTACTTATTTTTTCCCTAAATATGTGCTATAGAGGACGAACCAAAAATACTTGAAGCCGTATTGCAAGGTCATATTGATTTTGAAAGGCATCCATGGCCAAGCATATCAAACAATGCTAAGGACCTTGTACGTAAGATGCTTACACAGGATCCAAAGAAGCGAATTACTTCTGCTGAGGTGCTAGGTATGTAACATCTGTTGCGTTTTCTCTGCATCAAATACACGAAATTTATTAAACTGTATCCTAATAGCATTTGGTAGTTTGACCTTCCTTCCCAATTGGCCCTTTACTTGGGCAAGAAGAGAATAAAGATTGCTAGAGTGGTTTTGATTTCAATACATATAAGTTGTTATAGTTAGTAGCACTGCATAAAAACTGTGAATTCAAGGCTTAAGAAGCCAATAGCTATTTCATTTCTCTATAGATTAGTTTATACCCATAAAGGTGTGACAACACTGATCAGCATTTGTTCTGTTATTTTTCCTTTCAGCATGTTAATTGTTTTTTTTTTTTATAAGCAAATGTATATTGATAAAAGGTTACAAGGGGTACCCAAACCCAAATGCAAGAACAAAGACACTATCAAAGAATAGAGTCAATGTAAATAAAATACTGGATACTCAAACTAAAACCAGTATTGCTATTACAAAAGTCTATCCCAAACCACCATCAAATCAAAGAAAAAAGAACCACTAACCTGCAGCCCCACTTTGAAGGTGATTGCCAAATAGAAGGCTGAAAAAAGAACATTGTTAATTGTTTATTTATAGAATTTTATTCATTTGATAGAAAATGCAATGTTTATTGAAGATGGAGGACAGAAACAATGTTTAGATGCAGTGGATCTTACCTGTTTTCCATTACTATTACTAGTACTACTATTGCTAACTGATGACATGGTTTTGGCATCCTCAAGAATTTTCTTGATAATCTGTTTTAATTATTTTTGCTAAATGAATTCGTGTTATTTATGAACTATTAGAGCACCCGTGGATGAATGATAGAAATGTTCCTGACAATCCAATAGACGGCGAAGTCCTTTCCAGAATGAAGCAATTCAGAGCTATGAGCAAGCTACGGAAATCTGCATTGATGGTAAGTCCAGACACAAGCTTCATGTAGAAACCACAGAGCTCTTGAATGCTTGTTGCTTAGGTAGCGTTTGGTACCAGAATGTGGATAAGGAAATAAAAGTTTCCAATGTTCAATACAAGTTTTTAAAAATATTTCCAGGCATAAAGATGTCCAAGAATAAAATTTGAGAATGTATGTTAAAACTCTATTCCCATATGTGAAGGTGGGAAGGAAAGATTTCTATGAATGAGATTCTCAGGAAATATAGTTTACCTGATAATAAAACACTTCATTAACCAAATGCCAAATAGCATACTTGATACCTATGTGTGTGTGGATCCTCAACTAAAAAATAGGAAATGCTAATTTAAGTTAATGTCTGTTCAAGTCAATGGTTACAGATAGAGACATAAAATTATCATGCTAGTCTTCTTCTCATTATGATGTAGAGACATGATGGTCTGCCAATTAAAAAAAAAAAAAACTGAGTGTAGGATTTGAAATATTTACAAAATATCATTGCTCAAAACCTTTCTAAAGAAGAGATTGAAGGATGTGTTTACAATAATGTCTCACTCTATTCAATGCTAACCTCTTTGTGCAGAATCCGAACAGAGGTGGAGAGGCCTTGCTTTCGGTCGACATAATCGATGGAAGAGTTTGATGTGGCTGAGAAGAAAGGAGCAAGATTGAGCGGGCGAAACGAGTGATCAGAACAACTAGTGGATTTGGGAGAATGAAGATTGAAAGAAAGAAGAAAGCTCTAGAAAGACCAAAGTTTCTTTTTTTCTTTGCAGCAAATAGTTGTTGGATAACAAGTGACATGTGACAGGAAACGGTTTGAGCGGGAAAGGTTTCTATTGAATTTGAACAAGGATTGGCATGTAATAATTTGAGGCAGTCCCTTCATTAATAGACAATGGATAGATTAGAATCAATTTGTGTATACTTACAATTCCCATATAGTTAAATAATCAACTTCTCTAAAGAAAAAAAAAAAAATCTGTCAATTAATTAATGTCATTAAATTACCAAAACAATTTGCAAATTAAAACCTTTGCACAATGCACATGAAATATATCAAAACCAAATATTCAAACAAGAAATTTAATAAACAGGCAAAATTTTGTCTCCAAATACCAAAATGACAGCATTCTTTCGTGTCAAATAATGACCCAAAAGTCATTCAGACTTTAGGCTCCAAAAATCTTAGATGAAGAAGCTCTGTGATGTGAACCCTTGGGAATCAAAGTCCCAAAAACCCAACAAAATTTAGAATTTGTTGACGCAAAACTTAGACATGATGATTATATAGAATCAAGAACCCAAGCTATAAAGTGATAAATGTAACAAGGAAGGGACCCTTGATATGTTTGATATGAAGTTCTTAGAAGAGCTTGAGAGAAGATAACCTCACAGGTTTTTCAGTTGATTCAATCTGATTGGCTTCCTCTTCCCCAACACTATCTACTACCCCTCTGCTTCCTCACCATCGCCGCCATTGGCGCCATTGCCTGCAGCATCAACCCATCTTACACTGTTGCACAAATTTACAACCAAGTATAGGACTCCAACCCCAAGCAAACTTGAATAAAAAGGTACTATGAAACATGAAAATTCACATTTGAATTTTTATAATGTATTGGTTTAAATTGTTTTTTGGAATTCTTCCTAAGCACATCGTATTGAAATAAAGCTATCACCAAATTCCCCACATACAATCAAGGACAGAATAGAGTCCTCCATCAAAACAACTTGCTTAATGCTAAAGTTAATACAAAGGGTTAGGTTAGCACCAAAAAGTTAAATCTGAGAAGCAAGTTCGGCGGTTCACCTGAGCTGAATCATGGTCCTAGAACAGCTAATCCAAAGTTGCATAAATGTCTGGAGGTAATTCTGCTTGAACAGGATACTGAGTGGGAGTGGAAATTATAATAGCAAAATCAGGACACATCTATACAACCTTCTAGATGGACCCCCATTCATTGCATTTGGGAATCCCTAAATTCCCCTACATTTAGGCCAAATTTTATCAAGAGAGGGTTTAAAACCAGATATGCTGGGTGCAGCACCCTTGAAATTTGTCTAAATGCAGGAATTTAGGGAAAGGAAACCAATGCCGTGTTACTTTTATGTTCTATATCCTGTAAGGTTCAATCTTGATTGTTTCATTTGCATATTTAATTGTTTTCAGAATGACAATCATAATACAGTGTTGCTCAGGTTTTTTTGTACTTGTTTGATTTCAGGTCAATGCTACTGGTCAATTTTGTGGAGTAGTTGAGATGGTTGGGCATGTTGATTTCAATTAAAGTATGCATTTTTAGTAACAAGATAAATGGAATGACTACTTCCCTGTCAAGTGGCACATTATAAAGGATGTTCCAAATCCACGGCTGCAACATATAATACTTGAAAATGATCACAAGCCTGTAACAAATAGTAGAGACTAGAGACACACAAGAGGTCTGCATTGTCTTCTTATTTTAGTAAAAAGCTATTGTTTACCAAAGTCTGAAAGTGTCTTGCTTCTTCTTTGCTTTCTTCTTGTTTGCTCACTGTTTTTCTTGTATGTTTCCAGTAAGTTTTCCCCAAGATGTTGAAATGAACAATATTTTAAGAACTATGCAGCAAGAACTTCCATATTGGATGACTTTGAATTACTTTTGGTCTACTCTACAAGGTTTCTTACCAATTATAGGACACATCAATTCCCACCCTCTATTCTTCATATCTTTGATATTGGCATCTCTTTATGAGTGTATTTTGGAGGAGCAGGAATTCCTTTGGACAGTTTGGCTCCTCTAAAGAGAGGGGCTCAATTTCGAGGGAAAAGTGAGTAGTTATAAGTATAACCCTTGATGAGAAAATAAAGGGTGTAACCTTTGACAACCTCATAGTTTGTTGTTATACATGTGCATGCATTTTATCATAATCTCAACCATATAACTTTTGATTAGCAGTTATAACTCCTCACTTTCTTCTTTAAAGTGAATAACTCGCTTTAAAGGAGCTGAATCCTTCTCTGAATTATCTTAAATATCCTTCAGTATATTAGCCCTTCACTCTATAGGTTAAAGTTGGAAGAAGACTAAACAAGAATCTCATGAGAACCAACAAATAGAATTCTGAAACTTACTAGCCAACCTACAACAGCTGCTCTTCTCCAATATTCACCATGTTTTTTTTGAAGAACTCATGGCGATGGAAAGCTTGAATTTTACCATCATCCGGTCTACCTACAACATATGAGAAAAACTAGAACGTTGAAATCTAAAAAGACAAGTCAGTTCATTTTCTGTTGTTAGTTGTTACTACATGATTTTTGGGATTGCGTTGTTTGTTTTTGCATCCGGGAGCTTAATATCATTATGTCCTGATATGTTCTGCTACTGCATTTTGGCATGTGCTCCAAGGTCACTTAATTTTTCCTGGTTCATTATGCTCCATTTTATTTGGATTTTGACTATGCTTTCTCCACTTGGTCCCTGACTGCTTCCACGGGTGATGCAAGCTTTCCTTTATTTTTTGGGCTTTTGGCATCTTATGAATATGAGTTCCAGTGATGGTTTCTGTTTTGGGTTTTTTGGTGCCATGCTTAAATTTTCATTCAAAGAAACTTAGCTAAATAACTAAATATAAAAAGTAATTAAATAAAGAAAATATAAAGCTAATCATTTCTTTTTCTCATTTTCTTTTGTGTTGTGTATGGTCATGCTTTCAAGTACTCCGAAGGGGAGCAAAGGAGAAACCCGTAAATGGATTCAAATATTGGCCATCCACAACAACATTGTCACCAGCACAATTCTAGACTATTCAGGTACTGTTCTGCTCCAAGTTCATTGCTTACAAGCCTTGTGGATAACAACCATGGTGTGAACGTGAGTCAAGTGGTAAAGCCACTTTTGTCAAATATTATGGCTGCAAGTATGGGTAAAGATGGTTGGAGGTTGAAACTTTAAATGCAATGCTTGGAAAACTTCCCTATAAATAGAGAAGCATTTCATCCGAGAAATGCAATCCCACGGCAGTCATCCAAGCCAAGAGAGTGAGAGAGAAAAAATTCAGAGAGAGATAGTTTCTCCTTGTGTGTATTCTCCTATATTCAAAAGAGAGTGTTATTATTCTCTCCTTGTATTCAGAGAGAGGTGTTGTAATTACTTCCACTAAGTGAAAATCCTTTACTATTGCCCCGTGGTTTTTCCCTTATTTGCTGAGGGTTTTCCACGTAAATATTGTGTGTTCAGTTCCTCTTTTCTCATCTCTTATTTTAGCTGCGTGATATTATTCCGTCACTCTGGTACCCAACAGTGGTATCAGAGCCATTGGTTCGTGGTCACTATTCCGCTGCAACAAAGTGATAAGGTACCGCGTTCATAAGAAAATTCTTAGTATGCTCTGTGGTTGCAGTATTGTCTGATCTTCCACATCAGAAAAGAATTATTCTTGTTGCTGGAAATAAGGTGTGGTAGTGTGAAAGTGCATGTCTAGGAAAGTTCTGGCTAGGAAAGACTTGGTATTTAAGTGTGTCTATTAGTGACCCACCTCTCTTTCCTGGGAACTTACCTGGTGTACTATTTACGGACTACGGTCACTGTTCCAGTATTCGGTGCTGTTCACGGGAGTAATTTGGTGTAAAACCATGGCAGCAAAATTTGAGATTGAGAAGTTCAACGGGAGTAATTTCTCCCTGTGGAAATTGAAGATAAGGGCAGTTCTGAGGAAGGATAATTGCCTAGACGCAATAGACGGTAGACCCTCAGATATCACTGATCAAAAGTGGAAAGATGGATGACAACTGTTGCCAATTTGCACCTAGCAATGGCAGACTCAGTATTGTCAAGTATTGCAGAAAAGAAGACTGCAAAGGAGATCTGGGATACTCTTATTAAATTGTACGAGGTCAAATCTGTTCACACGAGAATATTCTTAAAGAGGAGGCTCTACACTCTTCGAATGAGTGAATCCACGTCGGTGACGAATCACATCAACACTCTAAATACGCTATTTGCTCAGCTCACAGCATCAGATTTCAAAATAGCAGAAAATGAACGTGCAGAACTTCTACTTCAGAGTTTACCAGATTCGTATGATCAACTCATCATCAACATCACAAATAATAATGTTGTGAATTCTCTGCGCTTTGATGATGTTGCCGGTGCTATTCTTGAAGAAGAGTCCAGGCGCAAGAATAAGGAAGAAAGGACAGAAAGTTCAAAGCAAGCAGAGGCGTTAACGGTGACGAGAGGCAGATCAACGGAACGTGGCTCAGTGGGAGTCAAAATCATGGTAGATCAAAATCTCGAAGAAGGAAGAATCTTAAATGCTACAATTGTGGCATGAAAGGGCACTGAAGAAGGAGTGTTGGCATAACAAGAAGAATGGAGAGAAAGCTTCTGAAGCAGCAACATCTCAAGGATGTGTTGCAAGTACCTCGATGATGGAGAAATCCTATATAGCGAAGCAGCAACAGTTCTAAAGGCGGAAAACAACTTAATGATGTCTGGATAATGGATTCGGGCGACATGGCACATGACTCCACATCGAGATTGGTTTTGCACTTACGAGCCTGTCTCGGAAGGATCTGTGTTCATGGGAAATGATCATGCCTTAGAAATTGCTGGAGTTGGTACTGTCAGATTAAAGATGCATGATGGTACTGTTCGCAAAATACAAGGGGTACGACATGTGAAGGGATTGAAGAAGAACTTATTGTCCATTGGGCAATTGGATGACCTCGGGTGTAAGATCCATACTGAAGGTGGGATCTTAAAAGTAGTGAAAGGCAATCTTGTGGTGATGAAAGCAGAAGATCACAAGTAATCTATACATGCTTCTGGGAGATACGTTGCAAGAGGCAGATGCATCAATTGCAGCAGCGAGCCAAGAAGAAACAACAATGATGTGGCATCGCAGACTAGGCCATATGTCGGAACGTGGCTTGAAAGTCCTTGCAGAACGCAATCTCCTCCGGGCTCAAGACGGTGAATTTACCGTTCTGTGAGCACTGTGTGATGAGTAAGCAGCATAGATTGAAGTTTGCTAGAGTAACTACTAAAAGCAAACACATACTGGACTTGATTCATTCTGATGTATGGGAATCACCGGAAATATCTCTGGGAGGAGCAAAATATTTCGTGTCATTCATTGATGACTATTCCAGAAGATTATGGGTGTACCCAATCAAGAAGAAGTCAGATGTGTTTCCAGTATTCAAGGAGTTCAAAGCACAAGTAGAGCTTGAAACTGGGAAAAGAATTAAGTGCTTGAGGACAGACAATGGAGGAGAATATGTAGATGGCGATTTTCTGGCATTTTGCAAACAAGAGGGTATTGTAAGACAATTCACAGTTGCACATACACCTCAGCAGAATGGTGTAGCAGAGCGGATGAATAGAACTCTCCTAGATAGAACAAGAGCATGTCTGATAACAGCAGGAGTGGCCAATCTTTCTGTCAAGAAGCAGTTAAAACTGCCTGTTATGTTATAATTATCCGATCAACATCAACAGGCAATTGGTTTGAAGACACCAATGGAGATGTGGAAAGGAAAACCTGCTGATTATTCTTCTCTACATGTATTCGGATGTCCTGTGTACGTGATGTACAACTCCCAAGAAGGACGAAGCTGGATCCAAAATCCAGGAAATGTATATTCTTGGGGTATGCTGACAACGTGAAGGGGTATCGCCCGTGGGATCCCACTGCTCGCAAGGTTGTTGTTAGCAGGGATGTAGTCTTTGCAAAAAATGAACTGCAAAGTAAGCAGCAAAATGACAGCACTACCAAAGAAACTACTGTAGTTGAGATAGAAAGAAAGTCTGGAGAAGATGATTCTTCTGAGGCAGAACCAGGGCATGAGGAACAAATACCAGATGAGGCCAATGATACAGAAGTTCGGCGATCGTCACGCCAAACAAGAACACCATCATGGCACTCAGATTATGTTATGGCAAGCCATGATGCATATTGTCTTCTAACAGAAGAAGGAGAGCCATCAACCTTTCAGGAGGCTGTAAGTAGTTCAGATGCTTCTCTGTGGATGGCAGCAATGCATGAAGAAATGGAAGCCTTGCATAGGAACAACACATGGGAACTTGTTGAACTTCCAAAGGGTCGAAAAGTCATCAGGAACAAATGGGTTTACAAGATCAAACGAGATGGCAATGATCAAGTGGAACGATATCGTGCAAGACTGGTGGTTAAAGGATATGCTCAGAAAGAAGGTATAGACTTCAATGAGATATTTTCTCCAGTTGTCAGACTTACTACTATCAGAGTAGTGTTGGCTATGTGTGCTGCATTTGATTTACATCTTGAACAGTTGGATGTAAAGACTGCTTTTCTTCATGGAGAACTTGAAGAAGAAATTTATATGCTCCAACCGGAAGGCTTTAAAGAACAAGGAAAAGAAAACTTGGTTTGTAGGTTGACCAAATCTCCGTACGGTCTAAAGCAGGCGCCCAGATGTTGGTACAAGAGATTTGATTCCTTCATTATAGCCTTGGATACAACAGACTAAGTTCAGACCATTGTACATACTACAAGAGGTTTGATGATAATGATTTCATCATTTTGTTGTTGTATGTGGATGACATGTTGGTGGTAGGCCCCAACAAAGATCGAGTCCAAGAATTGAAGGCACAGTTGGCTAGGGAGTTTGATATGAAGGACTTGGGACCCGCAAACAAGATTTTAGGGATGCAAATTCACCGAGACAGAAAAGATAGGAAGATTTGGCTTTCTCAAAAGAATTATCTAAGGAAGGTCTTGCGGCGCTTCAACATGCAAGATTGTAAGCCAATTTCTACCCCACTTCCTGTCGATTATAAATTATCCTCAGGTATGAGCCCTAGCAGTGAAGCGCAGAGGATGGAAATGTCTCGAGTACCGTATGCATCGGCGGTGGGAAGCCTTATGTATGCCATGATATGTACAAGACCAGACAATTCACAAGCAGTGGGAGCGGTTAGTAGATTTATGGCAGATCCGGGTAGAGAGCATTGGAATACTGTTAAGAGAATCCTGAGATACATCAAAGGAACCTCGGGTGTTGCATTATGTTTTGGAGGATTAGAATTCATTGTCAGGGGTTATGTCGACTCAGATTTTGCAGGTGATCTTGATAAGAGAAAATCTACTACTGGCTATGTGTTCACACTTGCAGGAGGAGCGGTAAGCTGGTTATCCAAGTTACATACTGTTGTAGCTTTGTCTACTACAGAAGCTGAGTACATGGCAGCTACGCAAGCTTGCAAGGAAGCTATATGGATTCAAAGGTTAATGGAAGAACTCGGGCACAAGCAGCAGCAAATCACTGTGTATTGTGACAGTCAGAGTGCCTTGCACATTGCAAGGAATCCAGCCTTTCATTCCAGGACAAAGCACATAGGTGTTCAATATCACTTTGTCCGAGAAGTAGTGGAGGAAGGGAGTATGGATATGCAAAAGATTCACACCAAAGACAACCTAGCAGATGTTATGACGAAGCCAATCAATGCTGACAAATTTACATGGTGCCGATCCTCCTATGGCCTATCAGAAACGTAAGCAACAAGGAGCTGGCAAGGTATAGAGATTTTGAAAGCTCACCAAAAGTGACTTTAAGTGGGAGATTGTGAATGTGAGTCAAGTGGTAAAGCCACTTTTGTCAAATATTATGGCTGCAAGTATGGGTAAAGATGGTTGGAGGTTGAAACCTTAAATGCAATGCTTGGAAAACTTCCCTATAAATAGAGAAGCATTTCATCCGAGAAATGCAATCCCACAGCAGCTATCTAAGCCAAGAGAGTGAGAGAGAAAAAATTCAGAGAGAGATAGTTTCTTCTTGTGTGTATTCTCCTATATTCAAGAGAGAGTGTTATTGTTCTCTCCTTGTATTTAGAGAGAGGTATTGTAATTACTTCCACTAAGTGAAAATCCTTTACTATTGCCCCGTGGTTTTTCCCTTATTTGTTGAGGGTTTTCCACGTAAATATTGTGTGTTCAGTTCCTCTTTTCTCATCTCTTATTTTAGCTGCGTGATATTATTCCGTCACTCTGGTACCCAACACATGGTTGTGTCAATGAGGAAGCTTTTAGAAGTGAAGATCATCACATATCCAACAATTGTTTGAGCAATTCGGAACCTTTGCATGAGTTGGAGGAGGCAAATGTTATGTTATGTTTAAGAACTTAACATTAATTCATGGCATTTCCTTTTATGTAAAATTTCTTTCTATGGTTGTCAAGGCTTAAATTTGAAACATATATATGAAAAATTACTTTAGTTACATGAATAGCAGAGGTTAGTGGATCACATCCGTTCCTAGATTTGCTATTGTCTGGTCTTTGTGGACTCACAGGAATGATTTATTGTTCAATGATAGTCATGTTCAGTTTGAAAAGGTGATAGACATGTTTAAATTTAGAGCTTGGAGTTGGTGCACAACATTGGTATCAGATACTCAATTCTCTTTTTCGGATTGGTGCCTAAACCCGATCCATTGCTTGGAGTACTGCGAAAAGAAGAAAATCTGATTTTGTGGGTGGTTGTGATGCTTGGACTGCAGTTCTGTTGTTGCAGTTGGGGGAGTCAAGTTGCGGTCCCTTAACAAAGGCAGTGGAGCTGTTTCAACAAAAAGAATCTTCTGGTCTGATGTTTTTTGGCTAAAGCTAGGTTCTGGTTGGAAATGTTCTTTTAGGTTGGGGTAGTTGAGGGATTCTTTGGCTAAGTAGCTGGATGCTAATTACAGGAAGTGGTGCTTTTAGCTTTATTTTAGGACATTGTAATATGCATACTGATGTTGTATCATCTTGTATTCCAATTACATTGGTCCTATGTTTTGTAACTTTTCAATGTACACCTTGTACAATCTACTAATACAATTCTTTTGCTTATAAAAAAAAAAACATATATATTCAGAATATGTTCTTCACTCAAATATTGTCTTCTATTACCATCTCATTTAGTGTCAATTTATTCCAAATTCAACACTAAAGTTTTAAAACAAAATTGCAACCACGCAACGCGCAAGTCACAATCTAGTTTAACTTGTTTTAAAATAAAATGAATCTTAGCCCTTGATTCCTATATGTGTGGCGTGTCAAATATGTAGGTAGAGAAATGGATTCCTATATGTGTGGCGTGTCAGATATGTAGGTAGAGAAATGGAAATCTCCATTTCTAGGGGAAATGGAGAGGATTTGGACTCGCCAAACACATACCCATCCACCTGCAAGCTTACTTGGTGTCGCCATCCCATTAAAAAATTCAGTATTCCTCGACGGAAGGAGAAAAAAGAAAAAGGAAAACTGGGGATACCAAACCCATATATATAAGTCCTGACGCTTATACCCTGTTTGGAAAAACCCTATCACTGCAAAAAAATAAAAAATAAATAAATTCCTTATTCACTCCGTTTTTTTTCTCTCTTTGTATTTGTGGAGAGAAACAAACAAGAAATAACAGCAACCAAAAGTGAACAGGTTTTTCCATTTTGTCCCTATGGCTATGTGAGTTGGCAAAAAATGCAATTAAGCCTATTTCTCAAGTAATACAAATATCATATGGTTATTTTAATGAAGATATATATAGTATGTTACAACTTACAAACTAGTGGTGTAATTGTAAAGAAAGCATGACAATAACATTACAAGAACCACAACTCACTATAAACTGTAAAGTGCAAACTATTGGGACTTATAGTAGTTGCTATATTGCTGTTTCCTTACCAAAGATATCTAGCCTTCATTTGCAGCAGGTGGGCCAATCCTGTTCTGAGACACAGCCATTTCAGTTTCAGTAGTTCTAGCTTCTTCTCTGAACTTCTTATATAGGTCAATTTTGTAAAACTGCCTAGTCCTAAGCACCAAAATGAATGACACAAGAGCCCCAAACAAGCAAACTGCAGTGATTATAATGAAAGCCAATCTGTAGCACTCACCCCCATTGCAATTCAATTCTTCTCCTGGCTTTCTCTTTAGTCCCAATGCTGCCATTTGCCTTCTTGCTTCCCTGTCATAGAGATACCCTGCAACCCTCACACTTAGCAGGTTCGAACCAATTGGACTTGCTATTAACCCAACATTGAACAATGTTGAGTAATATTTAAGACCAAAAAGTTCAGATATGATTGAAAAGAGTAATGGCCAGTTTGCCCCAAAGCAGAAGCCAATAACAATAGAGGCTACATAGAGACCATTTGGAACATTGAATGCAATTAAAAGGTGGCCAACACAAGAATACAAGGATTGACGTGAGAATGAGAGGCCTAGGGACTTTGAATTTGGTTATGATAAATTCTGAGACAACCCCTTGTACAATTTTACATAGATAGATCCAAATGGCCATGAGAGACACAAATGTGGTTATACTATGAGGTGGATATCCTAAAGATGTACCAATCTGACTTAAGTTATTTACCACAGTAAGGTTAGCACCACTTCCACATATAGTTGCTGAGAAAAGAATCAACATGTCAAGACTAAAAATGGCTTGAAGTATTGTATGATCTTCACCTCTATTTGGGGGGCTGAGTAAGCTTTTCAAATAGGAAACTCGTTCTTGGGTAGTCTTTTCTGCTTGTGGAGCCTGTGCAGACTTCTCTGTGGCTATATTCAGAGGCTTTGGAAGATCTTCAACCAAGATGAGTTCTTGTTTGCTCTTCCGAATCTTATGTTCTTCCACGATAACAACGGCGAGTGGAAGGATGAGCAAGAGAAGCATAACAGTAGTAGTAACATAATACTCACTCTTTGTGAAGTTGAAGCACTTCTGCACTATGATTATAATCATGAGGAACCCTGCAAGGACTAGTGTCATGTAGAGGAACCTATAGAAAGCTTTGGAGTCATTTGGCTGTTGAATACCCTTGTGTTTCCTGATAACTGGTAGGAAAACAAAAGCTGTAGCAGTTGGTAGCCATGCCATGAGCAAAATTAGAGACTTGGAGTCATTTCCATAGAAGGCATAGTATAACTGAGTGATGATTGCTGCACTCAAACCCAGATACCCAGTCAAAATGCCTAAAACAATGCCGCGGGTGCCAGGGAAGTTCTTTACACTGGTAACCAAAACTCCAGTGTTGGTGGAACAATGAGAATTGGCTCCAATAAAGATGTACAAGCACATGTTCCATACATGGGGCTTTGCAATTTTTCTGCTCACAGCAAGCCAAATCACAAGGTACCCAAAAAAATTGAGAACCCCTCCAATTGTTATGACAACCCAAGGGGGTGTAACCTCATTGATTAGGCCTGAAAGAATGCCTATGCTGGATCCCAAGTCCTTGAAGGAGCTTAACAGATTGAGAGTGGATTGGTCATAGCCCAGAACTGACTTGATTTCTCTGGAATAGAGGCCAAACATGTAGCTTGCTCCTGATACTGACATGATCATAAATGATGAAAATATCATGAACCATCTCCCTGTAAGGACTTGGAGGGCCAAGCCTTTGTTGCTTGCCAAACCATTATCATTACCTCCACCATTTGGTCCAGGGAACATTTTTCTCAATTCTAAGTTTAAGAAGATAGCTAGCAGCTTTCTTTGTTAGTGAGATGAGCTAAGTACTAAAAGTGAGTCTAGAATGTGTGAATGTGTTTTTCTGGTGGTGCAAAGAAGGAAAGAGATAGTTTGGCCTTATGGTGATAGAACACTAGTGGAAGAGAATATCCATTCAAGAGTTTGAATTTTCTATGTGACTAGTTAAGAAAATATTGAGAAAGAAAAGTGTTGCATCATAAACATTGATGTACCAGAATTTTTATTCTCATCTATCAACAATGATTTGGCAGTTATGACCAATAGATCAAAAGATTAACTCAAGTGGAACCAAGTTCGTTTGAGTATAAAAAAATGTTACTTGTACATCCACATCAGATAACATGGTTAATGGTGTCTACGTATATAGATGGTTAGATGGTTAATGCTATTGGATTTGTGCTTAATGATATACAAAGTTTGGTTAACGAAATCAAAATCTTAGATGTTCAAATATCATTGCTGTTTGAGTAATCAATTACTATTATGTTAATCATATAATATACATTGTTTACTAAAATTTTGTAGAAGTGTAAAACAGGTGTGCAAGCTTATATTTTCATTTCAACCAGCTGGCTTTACCTATACTTTAGCCAACCCTCCCCCGGCCAAGTCTTAATTAACCTGCTTTGTTAAAGACAAAAATAATGTAACATTATTAGCACAAACAGATTTAGGACAATCATGCACAGCTCAACCATAATCTTTTCAACTGTGCTTCTTAGGTATGCAATGCGTGTGAGGACTGTGGACAAAGATATCCATCCAAAGAAATGATATTTATACACCCAAAATTGACACCCAAAGTTGACATCTTGGTTAATCGGTACAAATATTTGGTTAATTCAGTTCATTATATGGTTAATCACGTGTAAATATTTGGTTAATTCATGATGACCCATTAATCATATAAAAAACTGAATTAATCAGATATTTGCATGTGATTAACCAAATATTTATATGGTCATGGAAAATAAGTGTCATATAACCCATTAACCATATAATAAACTGAATTAACCAAAGATTTATACATAATTAACCAAGGTGTCCACCTGGGTGTCAAACCCAGATGTGCAAATATCATAACTCATCCAACAAACCACTAATTCCAACTTCCTCAATTGTGACGTAGGTCTAAAACTTGGAGAAGTTGAGAAAAAGATAATGAGTACAGAGTACAGTGTCATTCATAGTGTTGTTAAGTGCGATATGAGACGGACGCTTCTACTTTTATTATAACTTTTAGGGTCCGTTTGATTCGCAGTACAGGACAGAACAGGGAGAACAGTACAGTACAACTAGTTGAGTCACAGGACAATTTTTTATGCCGTACGGTATTTGTTAGTTGATGCACAACACAAGCTATTTTGTACCGTATGTTGTTTGGTATGCTAAGATACTGGACGGAACAACATAAAATTTACTAAAATACCCTTTGTAGTATATAATGTTTTATTTGAATTACGAAAATATATGAAACAAGATTTTTGTATTTTAAATTATTTTTTTATTTTCTATTAAATTATTATCATGCTAAACTCTAATTTGTGATTTTTTTTAATAATATGGATATATTTTCAAGTATTATTTTAATTTTTCATTTAAAAAATTAATTTAAAATAATGTTGCTAAATTTTTATCTATATTTTATAATTACCATATTATAAATTAAAATAAAATACAATACAATAAATTATTAAAATGCTTAAAAGGTTTAAAATATTATTATCATTATCATAGTTAGAACAATCGGTGGAGGAAACCACAATATGAGACGACGGCTCAAATTTCTCGTTAGAGACACTTCCGGTGGGAGAGTAACCTGAATAACGTCCTGATGGAGGTGGGAAACTTCCACCATGACCCATCAATATTGAGTGACAACGTAACAAGAAAAGTCATACTCATCACTGGAGCTTCTTCACTCTTCAGGCATATAGACGAGGTTCTTGCACATTCCAAGATTTGTCCTTTTCCATGGAAAAAAATATTCAATTCTCTAGTTGAAAATTCGGGTAATGGAAGATGTGGAAAACATAGCAGAACAGAATTGAATTGAAAATTGGTTTTAGTGGAAGACGTGGGAAGTGGGAACCGACCGAGAGGGAGTGAGAAGGATACTTTGGTCATTTTATTTGTATTGTACCTGGGACAAAAAGTTGTCCCTTGATTATCTGAGTAACAAATATTTATGGTTTTGTTCTGTCCTTTGTCAGTTTTTTTGTACTGTCCCACATTCATTTTAAAGAACAAACATAGAACAACTCATTTTGTGCTGTACTGTCCCTTAAATTATTGCTAATCAAACGGACCCTTAGAGTAAATCCTGATCCTGAAATTATGAAGTATTACCTCCAGACTCAATTATAAGCAAAATTAACTAACTTCATATTTATTAAGGGAAGTTAGTTAATTTAGTTTAATTATCTTGATTTATAAATAAAAAAAATTGAATTACAATTACTAAACTACCTTTTAATTATCTTGGGAGTGTGCAATGCTCTTGGAAAAGTGAAAAGAGAATTGGTTGGATTGGTTGATTGTCTTGACTTTTAGAAAACTGACATTAAATAGAGCTGAATTAGTTGGTTTTTGCTTATATTTGAGTCCACAAAATATAGGTACATTTTTTGCATATAAATGAGTTTAGAGGGAGTAGAATTAACTCGATCCCTAAAATTATCGAAATTTCAAATTAGTGCGTAAAATTGTAAAACGGTAATTAACTTAGTCCCACAGTTGAAAATCGTATGGACTAAGTTGATTTTAAGTTAACAGTGTCAGGGACTTAATTGATATTAAGTGAGTAAAATGAAGGACCAAATTGATACTAACTTATCATCCAGGAATGCTTTTGAAATTTCGATAATTTCAAGAACCAGGTTGATACTACTTCATAATTTCAGAGACTAAATAGGGTGTTTACTCTAATAAAATTATAAGATGTATTGTGGCAGAAGCAAATTGAGTTGCATTTAAAACTTAGGTAAGTGTTAAAAGAATGTTTAATTATTCAGTTGGTTTCTGAACTATTTGGGAATTTTTAAGTAGGTCCCTGAATTAAAAACATTTCTAATTGGGTCCCTGAACTTATAAAAGAAGTTCAATTAGGTCCCTATAATAGAGTTCCGTGAAGAGACCGTTAAACTTGTTGATGTGGAACCTGAAATTTTTTCCCAAATTAGTATTTAGGGTTGCAAGAGACCGAAATATTGAAATATAAGACCAAAATGTGACCTGTGACTAGGGGTTGGAATAGGTCAAGTCACTCATCGGAGGCCTATGACCTGGCCTATTTAAGACCTTGCTCGACCTAACCTATTTAGTAAAATGTCAGGTCAAAGCTTTTAAAAAAGACTGTATAGCTAAAGAGGTCAGGCCTATGATTTTGAAAAAATCCTACTAGGCTTATCAGGCTGGCATATTTAACACATACATACATAAACATTTATGTATAATAAAATATATTATAATAATATAATATATCATTTATATTAATTATAATATTTGAAAGTAAATGTCTATTGGCCCATTTAAATGTAGCGACCTACTTACCTATTTATTTCCGAAGGCCTAGTGACTTATTTATCAGTATAGGTCTACCAACCTCTTTATCATTAGAGGCATACGTGCCTATTTATAAGTGAAGGTCTCTGACCTATTTATAGGTGGAGGCATATTTAAAGGTCTTGTAGATAAGTAGGCTTTTAAATAGACTTTCAAGTTATGTCAGGCTTTGCAGTAGGCCAGACTTAGGCCTTAAAAATAGGCCTATATCAGGCTAATAGGTCAGGCTCAGGCCTCGAAATTGGAACACAGGCCTGGCTCAGGCCTAACTTAGGCCTATTCCCACCCCTACATGTAATTACTTCTCCCCCATCTGAACCAACAACTCATTCCTTCCCCAATATCAGTTTCACGGTTGCTCACCCCTCTCCTGAATAGTTAGTGAAGGTGGAGTGTTATCCGAACAGTAAAATGACATAAGTGGTTGATATGAGTGTTCAGTTTAGATGGAATCAGTAATATTCCATCCAATTGAACGGATCGCTAACATGTTTTCTACCTCCAATTGAAAATTTTATATAAGTTCAGAGACCAATTAGAAATTTTTTTAGTTCAAGGAAGTTAGGTATTGATTACTTTGAGGTATTTGTTGTTGTTATCAAATTAGACACAATTTATATATGATTATCTTATTTTTGGTTCAAAATAAATGGAAAATATACCATATGGATGTTAAATTTGTTTTTCTCAGTGGTACTTTTAAAGATGAAATATATGTTGAGTAACTTGCCAAATATGTGAACAAAGGAAAAGAGAATAAAGTTTACAGATTCAAGAAAGTGTTGAATGGATTAGAGGATGCACCGAGAGCAAAGTATACAAAGATTGATTCTTATTTGTGGAACATGTTTTTCAAAGATGTCTTTTTTATTATACTGTGTATATTGAGTTTGTTGAGCCTAAAAGTGTTCTTCTTGTATGTCTTTATATTGGTAATATGATTTGAGTGATTCAAAGATGATTGGAGAATTCATAAGAGGCTATGGCAAGTAGCTTTGAAATGACAAATTTGGGTTTAATTTCATATTGTTTAGGCATTGAAGTTGTTCAGTGAAATGATGAGATTTTTTTCTTTTTATTTTATATTAAAAAAGTTTAGATTGGGTGAAGGCAAGCCCCCTTATAAGGCCAGGGAATACCACCAACCTCTGTGAGGATTTATAGTGGAATTTACATATTGCCTATCAATAGAGGAGATCTAAATTTTAATTTTTCAAAGGAAATATGTTAATGATATTTTTAAGAAAATCGGGATGGAGAAATCAAAATTGAGTTCCACTCCAGTTGGAGAATAACTGCTATTGGCCAGAAAAGATAAAGGTAGAAGTGTGGATCTAACTTATTATAAGAGTTTAGTTGGAAGTTTAAGATATACGACTGTAATCACACCGGATGGCTTTTTTACTTAAGTAGTGTAATTTGGTTGCATAATTACAAGACTAGCGTGATTTTAAAAATATCTACGTAAGTAGTGCAAGTCGTACCTGACAGTTACGAAATGTAAATGAAAGTTGTATACCTTGTTTACGAAACACTTTATATTTGTAACACCCTGTTTTCAGAATATTTTAATTAAGCTGGTTGTAATAAGTTGGATTTATTGTTTAAGGGCTTAGTGGGATTTTTGGCTAAGAGTCCCTTTCTGGTACATGAGCACACCCGTGCTCATTAGCCAGCAAGCCCGTGCTTAAAGTCAGAAGCGTGTTTCTGATTTTAAGTTGAGCACGACCGTGCTCAACAGGTAGCACGCCCGTGCTCAAGCTGTTGACCGCGTCTCGTAACGTAAGTTGAGCACGACCTTGCTCAAGGATGAGCACGACCGTGCTCAAGTCCGGGCCTATATACGTTGAGCAGACTCAGGGTTGCGCCGTACACTCTATCTTGCTACTAAAAACCCTAGTACGGCTGCAACCTCCCTTCTTCCCTTTTTCCTTCATACTCAGTGTGGTTTTGAGTATCGGAGACACTAGGGAAACGTGGTCTCGTCTGCACTTCGTGTATAGGTAAGGTTTCGTTCCTTTCTTTAGTTTCCTTTCGTTTTTGGTTGGGAAACTAACACCGTTTCAACTTGTTTGTTTAAGGCTCGTCCGTGCGTGAGCCGCCTAAAGGAGAGGAACCAGCTGCTGTTGGGAAATCCTAGAGAGCTACCTTCAATCCAGGTATGGGGAGAAGGGTAGTATCTACATAGGTTTGGGTTTAGGGTAAAGTAAAGGGGTTCCCATAACCCCGGTTGTTGCATGTTATGTATGTATGATTGGTTGGTTATTATGATAACATGTTAGTGATTGTGAATATGCTATGTTTATGTTTATGAACTGTTGGTTGAGTTACGCAATTGGTATGAACATGATGTGATCGTTGTTGGTTGATGCCACTGTTGAATTGGTTGTTGTTATATTGATGAGTTTAATGCCTAAAAAGTCTGATAATTGGTTTAGGATGTTTAATGGATTAAATTATGAAATTTGGTTAAGTATCAGCCTCTGTTCCTGCCCAGAACAGCACTGTCGCGCGTTGAGCACGACCGTGCTGAACAGGGAGCACGACCGTGCTCCCAGTTGAATTCTGGGAAGATGGCCGCGCTGTTGAGCACGGCCATACAGGACAAAGAGCACGATCGTGCTGCTGAGCACGACCGTGCTCATTAAGAAGCACGACCGTGCTTCACTTACAGGGGAGTACGCCCCTCACGTGCTTAAGCACGACCGTGCTGGGTTACGAGCACGACCGTGCTCAACCCACTGTGACAGAACCAGATTAAAGGACTTAAGGGGTTTTAAACCCCACTTTCCCATGATGATAACTGATTAGACAACTTGGTAAATGTTAATAAAGATAAACAAAGATGATGAGATGGTGAGATGTTAAGTCGATACCCTTGGGGGTGCCGCAAGCTGATGAGTTGTGCCTTGGTGCTTTTGGCCAAGGAGGCCTTGACCCATGGTTTGGGGTCTAAGGTGTTTGTTGTTATGTACCTTGGTGGCCGAGAGTTTGCCCCAGGTACTGCGGTTGATTCCGCTTAAGTCCTCAGATAGATTCCGCGAGGCAAGTTGGTGCGGTTGATCCCGCTGTTACCTTCGGTCGATCCCGTTGGAGTTATGGAGGTGGTGTTGCCGTTGTTGTTGTGTTGCATACGCATTGCATCGGAGTTGTTGTTTAGGGATGTTCGACATAGGGGAGATCGTCCTAGAGTACGGCGATCCGACCATCCACGGTTGGAGTAGATTCTCCTAGCGCCCCCGTGACGAGGCATTCGTTGGTTTGATGCGTTGGCTATCCAAGGAGTAGATTCTCCGGCGTTGAGTAGATTCTCAATGTGGATATGTAACTCCGAAGTCGTTCATCCCGAGTTTAGTGGATCCACATGCATTGATGGTTTAGCGGAGTAGGACTGCATTGCACTGCATAGCATGATGATGATGTTGATGTTTGATGTGATGCTGCTATGCTTGTTGTTTACTTTACTGCCTATTCCCACGCTAATATGTTTATACGATTCTTACTCCCTATATGTTTGTTGTTTGTGTTTGGCCTGATTGGCACCTTGCAGAGGATGACGAGCAGCCCGGAGAGGAGTGACTCTGAGGAGCCGCCACTCATCGTAGGGCTAGTTTATGTTTCGTAGTTATTAGTTTCAGTTGTAATTCCGTGGATTTTATTCCGGAACGGTTATACCAGCTCTGTATGTGACATCGGGGTTGGGTTCGTTGGTTATGTTTTCATTGTTTAAAACTTATTTAATTTCCGCGTTGTAAACGGTTCATGTGGGACTTTTCTACCCATGGACAATTGTTTATTTTATTCAAAATTGCATGTTTTCCTTTAATTGTTTTTAAATTAATTGGCTTTTAACATGCGGGGTAGAAGGGTGTCACATTTAGTGGTATCAGAGCAGTTCGACCTTGTTCGGAACGTGGTATGAGTCTGTTGTGAGTCTGTTGTGTGACTCTTGTGGTGAATTGTCTATACTTGGTATAGATATGATATGTTTTAAGTTAGTTGCCTGTAGCTTTTACTCGCTAAGTTTCTGTATTAAAGGCTGTTTTGGGCATGTACAGGAACTAATGGCCGGTAGAGGACGCAACAATCAGGCGATTGCTGACGCATTGGCACTTCTGGCCAACGCTATCGGACAGGTCAACCCTAACAACGGTGGGCCAGCTGAGTTCCAGGGACTGGATAAGTTCCAGAGGAACAACCCTCCGTCGTTCAAGGGAGCGTATGACCCAGAGGGAGCATTGCTGTGGCTGAGGGAGACAGAGAAGATCTTCCGTGCGATGGATTGTAACGATCAGCAGAAGCTCATCTTCGCCACCTTCATGTTGACTGAAGAGGCGGAGCATTGGTGGGATAACTGCAGGCAGAGGATGCAGGCGGAGGGCACAGCGGTGACTTGGGCTGTGTTCAGGCAGAGGTTTCTGGAGAAGTATTTTCCAGCGGATATCAGGGATAAGAAGGAGATGGAATTCTTGTCTTTGAGGCAGGGGTCGCTGTCAGTCGGTGACTATGCGGCTAAGTTCGAGGAGCTGGCTAGGTACTACACTCCTTACCAGCATGAGACGGACAATCGCTCCAAGTGTGTGAAGTTCGAAGCGGGACTTCGGCCTGAGATCAAACAGGCCATCAGCTATCAGGAGATCAGAGTCTTCCCTATTCTGGTCAACAAGTGCAGGATCTATGAGGATGCCAGCCAGTTCAGAGCTGCTAGTTCCAGAGGATCGGATAATCAGAGCGACAAGAGGGTTGATCAGAGGGATAAGGGCAAGCAGCGGTATGCCCCTTCGGGCAAGGACTTCAATAGAGTGGCAGGAAGCCCCAGTTTCAGCAGAGTAGCTTCAGGGGTGGGTTCTCCGATGCCCCTAGAGCTATGAGGTGTGGGAAGTGTGGAGCACAGGACCACTATTCGTCCCAGTGCAAGGAAACACAGGTCATCTGTTTCAAGTGTGGCAAGCCAGGCCACATCAGCCGCGAGTGTGATGGAGCTAAGGCCGAGCCTCCCAGCGCTAGCAAGAATCAGAAGCCCCAGGCCAACAGACTGAAGACCACTGGAAGAGTCTTTACTCTTAGTGGAGCCGAAGCCTCCGAGTCTGATGACTTGATCCAAGGTACGTGTTTAATTGATGGAACTCGATTGACTGTATTGTATGATTCGGGTGCTACTCACTCGTTTATATCGCATGATAGGGTCAAGAGTCTAAAATTGCCTGTTACCTTCCTTGAGTTTGATTTGTTGGTTTCTACACCCACAAATAAACCTGTTTCTACTTCATATGCATGCAAGAACTGTCATATTGTTATAAATGATAAAACTTTCCTCGCTGATCTTGTATGCTTACCTTTGAAAGACCTGGACATTATTCTGGGTATGGACTGGTTATCTTCCAACCATGTCCTTCTGAATTGTTTCGATAAAACCCTGATTTTTGGAACTCCAAAGGAGTCTAAGAATCCAGACCTTCTCTCTGCCAGCCAAGTACGAGCTTCGATGAGAGACGAAGCCCAAGTATACATGATGTTAGCTTCCCTGGATGTAGAGAGCAACCCTCCTGATGTCGCCAGCTTGCCTGTTGTGCGGGAATTTCCTGAAGTATTTCCGGGGGATGTTTATAACTTACCCCCAGAAAGAGATGTTGAGTTTACCATAGACTTAGTGCCTGGCACCGGGCCAATTTCCATAGCACCCTATAGAATGTCTCCTCTAGAGCTAGCTAAGTTGAAAGAACAGTTGGAGGACCTGATGGAGAAGCAGTTCATTAGGCCGAGTGTGTCTCCGTGGGGAGCACCTGTGTTGTTGGTGAAGAAGAAGGATGGTAGTATGAGGTTGTGTGTCGACTTTCGACAGCTCAACAAGGTGACCATAAAGAATCGGTATCCCCTCCCTAGGATTGATGATCTTATGGACCAGTTGATGGGCGCTTGCGTCTTTTCAAAGATAGATTTGAGATCAGGGTACCATCAGATTCGGGTTAAGTCTGAGGACATCCCGAAGACAGCGTTTAGAACGCGATATGGTCACTATGAGTATTTGGTTATGCCTTTCGGTGTGACCAACGCTCCTGCGGTCTTCATGGACTACATGAACAAGACCTTTCACCCTTACTTGGATAAGTTTGTGGTAGTGTTCATAGATGACATCTTGGTGTACTCCAAGAGTAAGGAGGAACATGAGGAACACCTGAGGGTTGTCTTGCAGACCCTTAAGGAGAAGCAGTTGTATGCTAAGTTGTCTAAGTGTGAGTTCTGGTTAGAGGAAGTGAGCTTCTTAGGACATGTCATCTCTAAGGGTGGCATAGCAGTGGACCCAGCTAAGGTAGAGACGGTGCTCCAGTGGGAAGCGCCAAAGTCTGTAACCGAGATTAGGAGTTTCTTGGGGTTAGCCGGGTACTATAGGCGGTTTATAGAAGGTTTCTCTAAGATAGCTTTACCCTTAACCCGTCTCACCAAGAAGGGACAGTTGTTTGTGTGGGACTCTAAGTGTGAAGAGAGTTTCCAAACCCTTAAGAATAGGTTGACATCAGCACCAGTGTTAGTTTTGCCAGATCCTAGTGAACCCTTCGTAGTTTACTGCGATGCTTCTAAGCAAGGGTTAGGTGGTGTGCTGATGCAGAATGGTAAGGTAGTCGCTTACGCTTCTAGGCAGTTGAAAATCCATGAGAAGAACTACCCTACCCATGACCTAGAGTTAGGAGCGGTGGTATTTGCCTTGAAGATCTGGAGGCATTACCTGTATGGAGCGAGGTTTGAGGTCTTTAGTGATCATAAGAGTTTGAAGTATCTCTTTGATCAAAAGGAGTTGAATATGAGGCAGCGTAGGTGGATGGAGTTCTTAAAGGATTATGACTTCGAGCTGACCTATCACCCAGGAAAGGCCAATGTGGTGGCCGATGCCTTGAGTAGGAAAACCCTGCATATCTCCGCTTTGATGGTTAGGGAGATGGACCTGATTGAGGAGTTTAGAGACCTTAGTCTAGCTTGTGAGTTTACCCCTAAGAGTATTAGGCTTGGTACCTTGAAGGTTACCAACAGTTTGATGGATCAGATTAGAGAGGGTCAAAAGTTAGATAAGTATCTCTTAGACCAGCGAGAGTTGCTCGCTCAGGGTAGAGACCTAAGTTTTAAGGACGGCGGTGATGGTATCTTGAGGTTTAAGGATAGAGTTTGTGTGCCAGATGTTTCCGAGCTTAGGAAGTTGATCTTAGAAGAAGGTCATAGGAGTGGATTGAGTGTGCACCCAGGTGCCACTAAGATGTATCAGGACCTTAAGAGAATGTTTTGGTGGCCTAGGATGAAAAAGGACGTAGCTGAGTTTGTGTATGCGTGCCTAGTTTGTCAAAAGGCTAAGATCGAGCATCAAAGGCCTTCGGGTAAGTTGCAACCCCTAAGTATCCCAGAATGGAAATGGGATAGCATCTCCATGGATTTTGTGTCTGGACTCCCTAGGACTCCAGCTGGTTTTGAGGCAATTTGGGTTGTTGTGGATAGACTGACTAAGTCTGCCCATTTCATTCCGATGAACATGGAGTATCCTTTAGAGAAGTTGGCAAAGTTGTACATCAAGGAGATAGTTAGACTTCATGGTGTACCCTCTAGCATAGTTTCAGATAGAGACCCGAGGTTTACCTCTAGGTTTTGGAATAGTTTGCAAGAGGCTTTAGGAACAAAGCTTAGGCTTAGTTCAGCTTACCACCCACAGACTGATGGGCAGTCTGAGCGGACCATCCAGTCCTTAGAGGACTTGTTGAGGGCTTGTGTGTTAGAACAGTCTGGGAGTTGGGACAAGTTTTTGCCCCTGATAGAGTTCACCTACAACAACAGTTTCCATTCCAGCATTGGGATGGCACCTTATGAAGCTCTGTATGGGAGGAGATGTAGGACACCTTTGTGTTGGAGTGAACCTAGTGATAGTGTGGTGCTAGGGCCAGAGATAGTCCAGGAAACAACAGAAAAGATTAAGTTAGTTCAGGAAAAGATGAGAGTTGCACAGAGTAGGCAGAAGAGCTACCATGATAAAAGGAGGAAGGCGCTCGAATTCCAGGAAGGCGATCATGTATTCTTGAGAGTTACCCCGACGACTGGGGTTGGTAGAGTGATGAAGGCGAGGAAACTTACTCCGAGGTTCATTGGTCCTTACCAAATCCTCAAAAGAGTCGGCGAAGTCGCCTACCAAATAGCCTTACCCACGTTCTTGTCAAATCTCCACAATGTTTTTCATGTGTCACAACTCAGGAAGTATGTTCATGACCCTAGTCACGTGATAGTACCCGACGCTATACAGTTGAAAGAGAACCTGACGTTTGAGGTGTTACCCCTTCGAGTCGAGGATAGGAGGGTGAAGCAGCTAAGAGGCAAGGAAATTCCTTTGGTTAAAGTGGTTTGGAGTGGGGCGACTGAGGAAAGTGCTACCTGGGAGCTGGAGAGCAAGATGATGGAAGCGTACCCGCATCTTTTCCCTTGAGGTACGTGTAAATTTCGAGGACGAAATTTTTATAAGGGGGGTGGAATTGTAACACCCTGTTTTCAGAATATTTTAATTAAGCTGGTTGTAATAAGTTGGATTTATTGTTTAAGGGCTTAGTGGGATTTTTGGCTAAGAGTCCCTTTCTGGTACATGAGCACACCCGTGCTCATTAGCCAGCAAGCCCGTGCTTAAAGTCAGAAGCGTGTTTCTGATTTTAAGTTGAGCACGACCGTGCTCAACAGGTAGCACGCCCGTGCTCAAGCTGTTGACCGCGTCTCGTAACGTAAGTTGAGCACGACCTTGCTCAAGGATGAGCACGACCGTGCTCAAGTCCGGGCCTATATACGTTGAGCAGACTCAGGGTTGCGCCGTACACTCTATCTTGCTACTAAAAACCCTAGTACGGCTGCAACCTCCCTTCTTCCCTTTTTCCTTCATACTCAGTGTGGTTTTGAGTATCGGAGACACTAGGGAAACGTGGTCTCGTCTGCACTTCGTGTATAGGTAAGGTTTCGTTCCTTTCTTTAGTTTCCTTTCGTTTTTGGTTGGGAAACTAACACCGTTTCAACTTGTTTGTTTAAGGCTCGTCCGTGCGTGAGCCGCCTAAAGGAGAGGAACCAGCTGCTGTTGGGAAATCCTAGAGAGCTACCTTCAATCCAGGTATGGGGAGAAGGGTAGTATCTACATAGGTTTGGGTTTAGGGTAAAGTAAAGGGGTTCCCATAACCCCGGTTGTTGCATGTTATGTATGTATGATTGGTTGGTTATTATGATAACATGTTAGTGATTGTGAATATGCTATGTTTATGTTTATGAACTGTTGGTTGAGTTACGCAATTGGTATGAACATGATGTGATCGTTGTTGGTTGATGCCACTGTTGAATTGGTTGTTGTTATATTGATGAGTTTAATGCCTAAAAAGTCTGATAATTGGTTTAGGACGTTTAATGGATTAAATTATGAAATTTGGTTAAGTATCAGCCTCTGTTCCTGCCCAG
This sequence comes from Echinosophora koreensis, assembly GCA_035048595.1. Lineage (NCBI taxonomy): Eukaryota > Viridiplantae > Streptophyta > Magnoliopsida > Fabales > Fabaceae > Echinosophora > Echinosophora koreensis. The sequence continues at coordinate 48,334 of JAPCYP010000233.1, forward strand.
AACAGCACTGTCGCGCGTTGAGCACGACCGTGCTGAACAGGGAGCACGACCGTGCTCCCAGTTGAATTCTGGGAAGATGGCCGCGCTGTTGAGCACGGCCATACAGGACAAAGAGCACGATCGTGCTGCTGAGCACGACCGTGCTCATTAAGAAGCACGACCGTGCTTCACTTACAGGGGAGTACGCCCCTCACGTGCTTAAGCACGACCGTGCTGGGTTACGAGCACGACCGTGCTCAACCCACTGTGACAGAACCAGATTAAAGGACTTAAGGGGTTTTAAACCCCACTTTCCCATGATGATAACTGATTAGACAACTTGGTAAATGTTAATAAAGATAAACAAAGATGATGAGATGGTGAGATGTTAAGTCGATACCCTTGGGGGTACCGCAAGCTGATGAGTTGTGCCTTGGTGCTTTTTGGCCAAGGAGGCCTTGACCCCATGGTTTGGGTCTAAGGTGTTGTTGTTATGTACCTTGGTGGCCGAGAGTTTGCCCCAGGTACTGCGGTTGATTCCGCTTAAGTCCTCAGGTAGATTCCGCGAGGCAAGTTGGTGCGGTTGATCCCGCTGTTACCTTCGGTCGATCCTGTTGGAGTTATGGAGGTGGTGTTGCCGTTGTTGTTGTGTTGCATACGCATTGCATCGGAGTTGTTGTTTAGGGATGTTCGACATAGGGGAGATCGTCCTAGAGTACGGCGATCCGGCCATCCACGGTTGGAGTAGATTCTCCTAGCGCCCCCGTGACGAGGCATTCGTTGGTTTGATGCGTTGGCTATCCAAGGAGTAGATTCTCCGGCGTTGAGTAGATTCTCAATGTGGATATGTAACTCCGAAGTCGTTCATCCCGAGTTTAGTGGATCCACATGCATTGATGGTTTAGCGGAGTAGGACTGCATTGCACTGCATAGCATGATGATGATGTTGATGTTTGATGTGATGCTGCTATGCTTGTTGTTTACTTTACTGCCTATTCCCACGCTAATATGTTTATACGATTCTTACTCCCTATATGTTTGTTGTTTGTGTTTGGCCTGATTGGCACCTTGCAGAGGATGACGAGCAGCCCGGAGAGGAGTGACTCTGAGGAGCCGCCACTCATCGTAGGGCTAGTTTATGTTTCGTAGTTATTAGTTTCAGTTGTAATTCCGTGGATTTTATTCCGGAACGGTTATACCAGCTCTGTATGTGACATCGGGGTTGGGTTCGTTGGTTATGTTTTCATTGTTTAAAACTTATTTAATTTCCGCGTTGTAAACGGTTCATGTGGGACTTTTCTACCCATGGACAATTGTTTATTTTATTCAAAATTGCATGTTTTCCTTTAATTGTTTTTAAATTAATTGGCTTTTAACATGCGGGGTAGAAGGGTGTCACAATATTCATAGAATACAAAAAATAAATAAGGAAGTCGTATACAGCACATATGACTTCCATTTTTTATAATTTTTCCCACCGAAGTATGGGACGCATACGACTTCTACTTGTTACTTTTTTTTTAAGAAGTCGTATGGCTCACATACGACTTCTACTTGTTTCTATAAACAAAGTTTAGCTTCAATGAACATAAGATGTATCAAAGCTGGATTAGTGTAGGCATTATTGCAAACAGGTTGAGTGTAAGATAACAACTGGGTTAAAAGTAAAGAGTTGACACAATCAGACATAGAGACAACATCCATAAATTCAAACTTTCCTTCTTTCTAACAATAATCAAGTACATCAAAGAAGAATAACAGATTCCAACTCTAGAAACAAAAACTAATTTACACCTAACCCAACCATTTCATGTTCAAACCAATCTGTTTTGGGGTCACAAACATTTCTACGTATATAGATCAAAGACCTCTGCAATTGACCCTTGAATCAGGAACATGACACATATAGAAACAGATACAAACTTGTAGAATTTTTTAAAGCTTAAACCAAACCATAAAAAGAAGGAAGCATAGATGAAAAAAACTATGTACAAGCAATTAGGTAAATAAAACAGAATTCTCAGTGCAAATGAATATCAAACAAGATCTAACCAAACTCAAAATACATCAGTGCAATTAACTACTCAATGTATAAGAGAAAACAGGATGAACAATATACCGATTTGGGGATTTCCTTTACAATTGTTCAACAGCCCTGTGTTCCACTTAAAGTATCTTCTCCTTTGTGCTTACAGATTACAAAAGAAAAGAAAGGAGCCTCCCAAATGACAAAACAGAACACTAAAAATCTAAAATACAGAAGCAACAAAGGATTTTAAACCACTTTCTTGAACCCTAAGGCTTTGTTTGTGAGTCTTGTTTAGAAGGAGAAGTAAGGGAAAGAGAAGGTTTATGAGAACATCTCCTCCCTTGTTTGTGAGTGTAAAAAATTGGAGGGGAAGTTTTTGAGGATTTTAGAAAACCCCATAAACCCCTTCTCACCTCAATTTTTTGGTTTACCCTAATTCGGGGTTTTTGGGGGGGCTTACCCCAATTTTTAGAGGAAAAGGATTTTTTTTTTTTTTGCATTAGTATTTTTTTTTTTTTGAAAGGTGCATTAATATTATTTAAAAAATATTACTTATGTTAATTTTCTAAAATAAAGGTAAAACTGTAAAAGTATGTTATAAACCCTCCATTTACTTCCCTTCATACAATATGCACTCACAAACAAGGTGAGGAATGATACTCTCATTCCCCTCCCCTCCCCTCCCTCTCCTTTCCTTCCCCTTTGATCTCCTCCCTTTCCTTTCCCTCCAAACTCACAAACAAAGCCTAAGGCTTTGTTTATGAGTTTTGTTTTGGAGGGAAAGTAAGGGAAATGGAAGGTTTGTGAGAATCTCTCCCTTGTTTGTGAGTTTAAAAAATTTGAAGGGGAAAGTTTTGAGGATTTTAGAAAACCCCCAAACCCCTCCTAAGCCCACTTTTTTGGTTTACCCAAATTTGGAGTTTTTTGGGGGGGAAATAATTAAATTACTAATTTACCCTCCCAGTCTTTACTAATTTGCATTAATATTTTTTTTTAAAGGTGTATTAATATTATTTAAAAAAATATTACTTATGTTAATTTTCTGAAATAAGGGTAAGATTGTAAAAATATGTTATAAATCCCCCATTTACTTCCCCTCATACAATATATACTTACAAACAAGGGGATGTATAATACTCTCATTCCCCTCCCCTCCCTCCCCCTTCCTTCCCCTTTGATCCCCTCTCTTTCCTTCCCCTCCAAACTCACAAACAAAGCCTAAGAGATGTAACCAACCCAGGAAATTTTGGACTTAAGGAAAAAAACAGTCAGAACTGAATAAACTCAGTATACAGTTACCTTACTCAGAATTTTCGGACCCAAAGCAAAACAGCTTAAACCTCACAATTTCCACCTACAGAAGATCAGAAATTTATAAATAGCTTATTTTGGAGCAGATTAGGAATCCGAATTTTGACCTATTTTTCTTGTTTCTCTTGGAGCTGCGTCTCCCCTAGTTTTCTTAGGTTTATTTCAGTTGTAATGAGTTTCTTCTACTCTTTTGATTTGGTTATGATTGCAATGAGGAACTAATCCTCTTTTCTGAGGAAACGATGAAGTCGTTCATGACGGCATGCTTATTCAATTGATATTTTTTATTCCCTTCTCTTAATTTCTTGTTTACTAATTCTGATTTTATTGAGTTAATCACAAGGGACCGTGTTTAACAAGTCAAGCGTGATGAGTCCAAGATGAGATTCGCCCATTAGGACTTGGGTTAGGAACACCGATTGAGCATTGCTAGAGATAGAGTAGGAGATTGGTGCAATCATTATAGGGAACCAAGGGCTTAATGAATCTAACTTGTGGGTTGTCAGATAGAGATATAGGCAATTTGCATGCGTAGGTATGTCATTTCATGCTCGAGAGAGACATTAGGATAATTTAGGGTTCCTGGTTGGCAAAGAAATTGAACTTAGGGATAAGAAGTTAATCACCTGGGTAGTATGTATGATTGGGTAGGTGAACTCGTGACCTTAGATCTAAACCCATAATTGAATCTAGTTTGTTGATTGATAATTACTTTGATAAATATTGTTATCTCAACAACCTTGATAGTTTCTCGGTAATTACTTACCGTGTTTTTATTACTTGCTTCGATTCGGTACACTTGCCGGAGTCATATCACTCATCAGGATGTTATATAAAGAGCAGCATCACCTATCTTTGTAATTCGATTCGATTTTCTCAATAAAGAAGTTATTCTGTATCTCTTCTTTAGTTCATAATAATGGGAGGAAAATAGTACAAGCCAACAACGATCATATACAATAAACATTTTAGATTTACAAATCAACTACAACCATATGCAGTTGCTGTAAGCATTCAAATATTCTCAATATGAAATTTGTGATAAAAAAAAAAATCCCACACAAATCTGGCCAAAGCAACTAAGCATATTTCCCCAAACAAAAGTCCAAAGGCACTAAAGGGGAGCAAGGTAAATTAGCAAGGGACTGAAAAAATTCATAGAAAGTAGAGAGCTATGATCTATCCATGATCGGCAAGATACACACTCCTTGACACCTCCACCACCACAACAACAACAGAATTCTAGGAAATTAGTATTTAGTTAGGAAAAGGCTATTAATTAAAGCAGGTTTTCCAATATCAAAACCGTTAAGGGTCCATTTTCTTTGCTCCACAGCTAAAACCTCTGAAGAAGCCTGAAAAACAAAACAAACGACTAGTCACAAAAGCACAAAGAAAGACACAAAAAAGTTTATGAACCATAAGATCTGCGAACACAAATTTTGTCCTATATTTATTTGGTCTAATAATTATTTTTATTTGATAACAGGAAAACAAAGCGAGGAGAAGAAAAGAAATCAAAGTCAGAAGAAGAAGAAAATTAATAAAAAGAAGATTGGGCTCAGACCACTCTAAACCCAGCAACATCAGAAACAAAAGAAAGGAAGAAATAAAAATACACTTTAGCCCAGCAGAATAGCCCAAACAGACTAAAAAAAAAAAGGACTTGACCCGCACCAGTGAACCGGCTCATATCCGACCCGGTTCACGACCCATCTCCCTTGTGCATCTTTATTTCCCTCATGCGACCCGCCCACCAACCCAAACCGGCCCACTATTTTTCCCCCCTTTTCTCCTCCTACATTTCAACCCTAGCCACTCAACACTCATCCTAACCCTATCAGAGCAACAATTTCATCTTTCCCCTCTCCTCTCCAAAGCTGCCAGCGCCCCTCCCTCCTTCCACCTTCACCATTTCATTTCTTCTTCTCTTCTCTGCCATGAAATCACCGCCCATATCCTCTCTCACTCACATGGCCCCACTCTCATGTGCTTCCCTGTTTCATTTCTGACACAAGCTGCAAAAGATAAGGCTTTTTTTTTCGCACAAAAGCTTCTGGGTGACAACATGGAGCATTTAATAACCTTCAATTCGCTTCAACAATGAGGCAAATGGGAGAGCAACTTGCTGAAGATTTTCTGCTATAAAAGGGGGCCGGAAGGCTTGTGAGGCGAGGGCTTGCTCGCGGGGCGAGCACGAATGTGTGTAATTCTTGCCCAGTCTGCAGCTCTGGCTCGCGAGGTGAGCATTGTCTCGTGGGGCAAGACACTTTTTTTGGCCTTTAGCTTGTTTTCTTCAAGTTTTCTTGCTTCCTTAAGCTTCACTTTAACCTGAAACATAAAAGCAGCATTAGAATGCTTTATTGACTAAAAAATAACCAAAATATCCTAAAAATTACCTAAGAGACTCAAAACGTTGCTTAAGGACAAAGGAAGCCAAATTTGGGTAATTAGCGAGGTTAAATTGCACAAATGGCATAAAAATTTTAGCTTTTCTAGCTGTAAAACTAGATAAGCTAGAGGTTTATCAATGAGCTAGCAAGCAGAAAAGAAAATCAGTTAACTATTAACCAATCTTAACTAACTAATCTATATCATATCTAATAATCTGTTACATAACTAACTAACAAACTAAACAAACTATTAACTAATATAACTAATATGGATTTGGCTTAGCATCTAATACCCCCAACAAGCTGGAGAGTATATATCTAAGACTCCAAGCATGGTTCCAAAAGTGGAAAATGGTCCTGAGTCTAGTGGCTTTGTAAATATATCAACCAGTTGATTAAGACTGGAAATTTGAAGCAAATGAAAAATGCTTTTGTTGAAGCTTCTGTCTAACAATATGACAATGAGGTTCAATGTGTTTTGTGCGTTCATGGAATGAGGAATTAGTTGCTATATGTCGGGCAGACTGAGTATCACAATAGAGGAGAGCAGGAGTGATAAAGGACAATTGAAGATCTTGAAGAAGATAAGTCAACCACTGTATTTCACAAACTGTGGTGGCTAGAACTCTATATTCAGCCTCAGAAGAAGATTTTGAAACGGTTGGCTGCTTCTTGGATTTCCAATGAAGATACAGTAAGCAATGACAGATCTTCGAGTATCGGGACAACTGGCCTCAAAATCACTAAAGGCATTGAGTTGTATTGTGGATTGAGCTGGGAAAAAATAAACCCTGAGCTGGAGAAGCTTTAATGTATCTAAGAACTCTGATTGCTGAATCATGATGAGTAGTTGTTGGAGTTCCCATAAACTGACTAAGCTGTTGAACTGCATAGCTTAGGTCATGTCTTGTAGTGGTTAAGTACATACAATAATCGGCCAACCAATCTTCTGTAAGCCTCTGGATTGTCAAGAACATTTCCTAATTGCTGCTGAAGTTTAGTCCCTTTAGCCAATGGTGTAGAGACCGGCCTAGCAGCCAATAAGCCATAGTCAGATAAAATATCCAAAGCATATTTTCTTTGGCAAAGATGTATACCTGATTTGGATCTAGAAATTTAGAGTCCAAAAAAATACTTTAAATGACCTAAGTCTTTGATTTTGAATTGTTCATTGAGAAAATGCCTGATATATAGTGGAAATATCATTGCCGAACTTGTTTGAGAAAGATTAATTCTTTCCCATTCAGTTGTTTTTATACTTAAAAGTTGTTTTGTAAATATTTTTTCTTGTTTGGGTTTATAGCTGAATTTGTTAAAAAGCTTTTTTAAACAATTTTAAGCTATTTTCAACCATCTCTATCCTAGGATAGTTTTCATGAAAATTTTTTGATTGTACTTAAAGATGTTCGGTCCTTCCAGTAATACCCCCAATTCCCCATACCCCCATTTACGTTTGGGGTCACCATAACGATAAGGCCGAGTTTTACAAGGAGCTCAACTCCAAGCACAAGAAATAAGTTAAACAATAAATGTTAAACTCATTATATATTTCAAATATTATAATATTCAAATATCAAAAAAAAAAAAAAAGTTAAACAAAAAAATGTTAAAAGTGGATAAAATATTATTCACTTTTCCCACTAAATATTATAAAAAAATTACTTCATACCATTTTTCATAATTTACTATGTAAAATTGATTTTTTTTTTCACCATCCAAACGAAATAGATTATCTTAAAATCGTTTTTCAGCAAACAAACCCAAATAATCTTTTTTTTTTTTCCAGCTTTGCCAAACATAGATAGATTATTTCTATTTCAGCTGTTTTTCCCATAAAAATCTGTTTCGTGATTAATCTATCACGTTTGGGATTTAGCTTAATTTTTTAAAACAACTTTTTAATTTTTGGAAAAAAAATGCTGTTTTCATCTATCAGATTTCAAGGACTGTTGGATTATCATTCATACTGCGATTAATTTTCCCACAATCACTCACTTTCCGTTTTAAAACAATTTACTATGACCAATACGTATGGACAAACATAGCAGGTTGTACTTGTAGAAACAAATTTAATTAACAAATTTATAGTGTGTTTGGGAAAGCTGAAAAAAAAAATTATGCTAATAATTTGTTTTCAAATAATCGATTGTTGTGATAATCGATTATAATCAGAATCTGTTTTTGTTTGGGTATGTTTGCTGAAAAGCGATTTTAAGATAATATATTTCGTTTGGGTGGTGCAAAAATAATCACTTTTACATAGTAAATTACGAAAAAGGGTGTGAAGATATTTGCTTATAATATTTGTTTTTCTTTTAACATTTATGTTTTTTTTTTTTTTTTGAGAGGTAAGCTCTAAAAAAAAAATATGCCATTTAATTTTGTTTATAATTTTTTATTTATACTCAATTTTGTTTCAAATTAAAATATTTATTTATTTATTTTAATTAATAATAATAAGTAAAAAAACTATTAAATATTTAAAAAATATAAAATGTTTTTTAAATAAAGAAAATGATCCAATAGCTCTTTCTATACTTTTTTTTCCCTAAAAAATCAGTGGCCCATTATTGATGACCCAACCCAAGTACCCAACCAAATCAGCTCAAAATTCGGGCCTTTGCTATTCACACCTTGCATTTTGCTAATGGCACCTTGCAGCTTCTAATTGAAATTTTTTTTTCCAAAAATACCCTCCTTGCACCTTGCTTTCTTCTCTTCGACAACTATGAACCCTCACCACCATTTCTTTGTTGCGGGTCTCCAACTTCCATTTCTTTAAATTACTTTTGCAAAGCTGCAACTCCAAGAAGTAGTGAATTCGATTCGACGAACGGTCATCACTCATCCCCATTTGTTTTGATTCACGGTCATCATCATTTTGTCCGGATTTTGTTTTCTGGAAAGTGGTTTGTTTTTCTAAACCCTCTGGACTTAGTTTACCGGATGTAGCAATTTTATCCGTATTTTAAATTCCGGATCCTGATATATTTTTTTTCCGGACATGGCTGCTCTCTGGCTATATTCAATTATGGAAAAGTTAATGGGGTGTTGACAAAAAACGATTTTCAGAGAGCAGCATCTCAAGTATTAATACCTCCCTATGCCAAAAATTAGTGTGCAGTAAGATATTGACCATTTTTAATCCATGAATAATATCTTATGGTATTATGTTATATTCATGCAGGTATGTGGCATCTCTATTACAAATAAAGTGGTTGACATTATTTTTCACGTGTTTGATGCTAATCGGGACGGAAACTTAAGTACAAGCGAGTCTGTAAAGGGTTGACATTATTTTTCAAGTGTTTGATGTTACAATTGTGCATCCGGAAATATTTTTTCGGAGGTATTAAATTTGCAAGTTTTTTATACAACGTAACTTCCGGAAATTACTTTCCGGAAGCTTCCGAAAAATGAAATCCGGACACTTTTTACACCCCCGGAATTCAAAATCCGGATGCATAAATTGCATATTTGTTACAATTGTACATCCGGAAACAGTTTTCTGAAGGTATTAAATTTAACACATCCGGATTTTATTTTCCGGAAGTATAAATTAACATCCGGAAAGTAAATTCCGGATGTGTTAAATTTCATGATATAACTTTTTTAATGTTGTTGTACATCCGGAAAGTGAATTCCGGAAGTGTCCGAAAAGTTTATTCCGAAAGTGGTGGAGACTGAACACTGCGCAACTGAGGACCGCAAGGGTATTTTAGAGAAATGCTTTAAAATAAAGGGAGCTGTACGGTGTGAAGAGCAAAATGCAAGGTGTGAATAGCAAAGGCCAAAATTCGGCTCTTTGTACAAATTTTCTGACCCAAATCAAATACCCAATACCCAATACACCTAATTTTCTAACTCATCTCTAGAACCTTCTCGGTCCCTACCCTTGTGCCCTCACCCAAATACTCACAAACCCTTGCTTTCTTTTTGTTTCATCTCTTTTGGGGAATCGAACACAAAAGCAACAACAGGAACATTAGTGCCCTTGCGCTTTTGCTTTTGTCAAAGTAGATTTTGCACTCAGGTCCGCATCGCCTATGTGCTCGACGACGGCCTCCTCCGACACCGACGTCCATTTCTGGGTGTTGTGCTTCTTCCCCTGAATAAAAGTTCTTCTATTCTTTTTTCTTTTTTTTTATCTCCATGTGATTGTGTGTATTTCATCTTCTATTCTTATTTTTGTTCTTCTTCTCCTTCTGGAAGTCGTTTCTTTCCCTCTCCTTCTCTGCACGTTGACCGAGAGATGTTGGGGGCAAAAACGGACGAAAATGTGGAGAGGAAAAATAATTTAAGCTGAACCGAAAAACAGCTGGGCAAGGAGCTGTTAAGAAAAACAGCTAAAATTGCTTTTAAAAAGCTTTTTCAAGATTTCAGTTGTACACCCAAACACAATAAATTATTTATAAAACAGTTGTTGGGTGTAAAAATAGCTGATTGAGAAAGAAATAATCTTTCCCAAACATGCTCTAATATTTATATATTTATTTTGTTAAAATTTTATTTAAATGTGTGGAAACAATATTGAGTCCACTCACTTCAACCTTACAAGAATCTTATATTCTTTTGGCATGTTTTCATAGTAATGTTATAAATTTTATTCAGTTTTTTATAATAAAAAATAATTTGATTACAAAATAAATTTTTTTTAACAAGTTTTAATATTAAAAAAGCATAAATATTATTAATATCAACAAATAACTTCATATCTTTTTTCGTAATTTACTGTATAAAAGTGATTTTTTTGCATCACCCAAACTAAATAGATTATCTTAAAATCGATTTTCAGCAAATAGACCCAAACAAAAACAGATTCTGATTATAATCGGTTATCACAATAATCGATTATACAAAAATCGATTATCAGCATAATCTTTTTTTCCAGTTTTCTCAAATACACTATAAGATCATCAACATATATTGAGAGAATATTAAAAGAAGTATCTTCTCTCTTTTTAAAAAGAGAATAAAGATTCTAACTGTTTGAACCCACGAGATATAAGTAAACTAGAGAGTCTAGCAAACCATTGTCGACTTGCTTGTTGCAGCCCATAGATTGATTTATTTAACTTGCATACCTGATTTGGTTTTGGTGGATTGATGCATGGAGGAGGATTCATATAGACTTCGTCAATCATCATCCAAATGTCCATGTGGAAAAGCATCATGGACATCTAATTGATGTAGATGCCAATGCTGGGAAGATGCCATGGCAAGAAGCAATCGAATAGTTGTAAGTTTTGCCACAGGGGAAAAAGTATTAAAAAAAAAATCAATGCCTTTCACTTGAGTGAAGTCTTTAGCTACTAATCGTGTTTTATATCTCTCTATACTACCATCAAAATTACATTTAATTCTATAAAGCCACTTGCAGCCTATAGTTTTCTTTCCCAATGGTAAATCAGTAAAGGTCCAAGTAGAATTCTGGTTTAAGGCTGCAATTTCAGAGTTCATAGCAGTGATCCAATGTGGATATTTTATAGCTTGTTTATATGCATTAGGTTCAACACGAGAAGAAACAGTGAGAATAAAATGTAAATGAGAAGGAGAGATGTTATGATAAGACAAAACAGATGATAAAGGAAATTTAGCTTGAGATGGAGATAGTTCAGATTGCAAAACAGAATTGCAATGGCAATCGGCAAGATAAGTTGGAGGTTTCCTTGGTCTGTCTGATTTCAGAAGGTTGTCCAGTTGGAGAGTTGATTGCCTCTTGAGGAATATCATTGATAATATTGGGAGAGGGAGATGGGATATCAAAATATATATATATATATATATATATATAGAATCTAAAGTATCATGTGAATCAGAAGTAGTGTGAAGATGAGTGTGCAGTAGTATTAAGAGAAGCACAAGGAAAAACAGAATCAAAGAAAATGGCATGCCTAGATACAAAGATTTCTCTTGTATGCATATAAAAAAGAACATATCCTTTAGTATTAGGTTTATATCCTAAGAACAAACATTTTCTTGATCTTGGATCAAGTTTCTTTCTATTATGAATTAAGATTGTAGCATAAGATAGACATCCAAATACCTTAAGATCAAGAAAAGAAGGTAAAGCATTACGTAGCATTTCATATGGAGTTTTGTTATTAAGAACAAGAGTTGGCATTCTATTAATAAGAAAAACTGAATGGCAAACAGCATAGGATCAAAAGCATTTAGGTAAATGTGAATGAAATAACAATTCACGTGTGACGTTCAAGAGGTTTGGTGAATAATACCAAGGAAAGAATAATAGTTAGGCATGTTGAATTCAACACCATTATCAGAGCGAACAGCCTTAATCTTTGCAGAAAATTGTGTAAAAACTAGAGCAAAAGATGCACTAACAAGGTCTTGTATCAGATTTTGATTTCATTAAGTAAAATCATGTATATCTACTATAATCATCTACAAAGATTTTAAAGATCAAAGGGTTTTAAAGATTTTGTTGTGCTTGTGGAAAAGGGAAGCTTGCATTGCTTAGCCAAATAACATACCACATTTTTATTAAGAGAAATGTATGGAAAGTTATAACAAATCTGTTACATCACGGAAATAGCTCAAGGGATGAAAATTGCCCATTACTTATAAGCTCTAATTAGAGACTATCTTCAGTCAATGTGGGACTAACAATTAATCTAGGATATCTCTAATACCATGTTATGAACTAAAGAAGAGATAATGAATAACTTCTTTATTGAGAAAAGTGAATTAAATTACAAAGATAGGTACTGCTGCTCTTTATATAACATCCTGATGAGCTAGCAAGCAGAAAAGAAAATCAGTTAACCATTAACTGATCTTAACAAACTAATCTACATCTTATCTAATAATCTATTACATAACTAACTAACAAACTAAACAAACTATTAACTAATATAACTAATGTGGATTTGGCTTATCATCTTTTTTTGTTTTTTTGAAAAGCAAAAGTATATGTATTTAATAATTGGAGTACAAGATGCACCCCATACTCGAATACATATTAGTAATGTGGCTTGAACCTATCAACACCACAAAGATTACAAGTGATAGAATAGTTAGCAGCCCCCTAACCTGCTACTAAGTTTTTAAAGGATATATAGAAATAAATATATCCACTATTAGAAAAGCTCATATCAGTATTAGGCTTTGCTGCAACCAATTCATCCCCATCCAACTAAGGTGCCAAGCTTAAACAAAACACTGGGTTAATAGTCCAATCCACATAGGAGAAACCTCCACCCTTTACAAGTCCTTTGCACCACAACCACACTTTGAGGAATATCAGATCTTTGGCCTTTTCAAAATCAGGTACCTGCTGGTTGAAAAAAGAATCATTTCTATGTAGCCAAATAGTTGCAAACCAAAAAAATCTCGAACTCTTCTTTGCTTCCCTTCCATTAAGCAGTCCCATATGCTGTTTTAACAGCTCCATCAGATTACCTGCCAATACCGTGTGAACCCCAAAGCAGTTATAAACACTTATCCAAATAGCATATGTAAAATGACAGTTAATAAACAAATGTTAGGAGGTCTCCACAACTGATCTGCACAAGTGACAAGTCAAATTGCCATCTAGAGGCAATACTCCTCTATACTGCAAGTTATCCAAGGTTGGGATTTTGTCCAACACCGCTCTCCAACAGAATGCACTGACTTTGAGAGGAATCGACCAATCCCACAACAGTTTGAAAGAGCAATCAACAATTTGGTTACTCACACTATTAATTACATTGTAACCAGTTTTTACAGAGTAAATGCTATTTGGAGCATGTTTCCAAACCCGAGTCTTCCATATTGGCTACAGGTCTCTTAGCATCCAGAATTTCCATGAGGCTTGCAACATGTGATTCTTCCCATGTGAATAATGCCCTTCTCCACGGTATATTCCAATGCCAAACGCCTTCCTGCCATTCCCCCATCCTTGCAATCGGACCATCCTTAACCAAGGCGATGCTGAATAGCCTTTCAAACAGAGATGAAAAAGGGGTTGTGGTCGCCCATGCTTCATTCCAGAAAGCGATATTGGAACCATTTCCTAATTTCCTAACCAATCCATTGGACAGCCACCCTTCCCTCTTGACTCCCTCCCCCTCAAATTTTCCTTAAGTCCCTCCACCATGATGAGGCCAATCCACCCTCCCTAGTTTTTTCAACCCAGTTAACCCCCCACATGTTTGGATATCCATACCTCACCCTTAGTAAATCTGCCCATAATGACTGCATTAAGAAGTACCAACCTCCCCCCCGAATGAAAGGTACTTATTCCTCCATCCTTGCAGCCTCTTGTTGATGTTACTGATCAAAGGCATATAGTTGCACTGAAAGTGCTCTTTAAGAGCCAATTGCAACAATCCCAAGTATGGATACTTCTATGATCAGGTATTCTTCTTGTTTATGCTTATGTCTTTAAAATCTATCCATGTATTGCTGAAGAGGGTTGAATACACTACTAATTACATTTTATGTGTGAAATAACTTTATTGCAGAAACGAGTTTATTTGATTTTAGAGTATGCACCCAAAGGTGAACTTTACAATGAATTACAGGAATGCAAGTATTTCAGGGAAAGACGTGCAGTTACTGTAAGTAGATATCATACATCTGCTTTGACGTGGCTGTGGTAGAGTTGAAGTCAGTTTTTAGTATGGGAATGAAAGAAAAGATAATGGGGTAGTAGATGGTGGAAACGGGAATCAGTAATATGGTGGAATGAAGTCTTGGTTCATGGAGGTTTCAAAAATGGATGGTGTTGTTGGTCAGACCATGAGAGAAGAAGGGGTTGGTAATGGAAAGCTTGATGCTTCTTTTCAAAAATATTTTTATCAGCCAAGGTTGTATTCAAATTATTTAATCAAAACCTATTTTGTAGTTGATGAAGTTCTTCATACGTGAACCATGATCTTGAACTACCTACTCCACCGGGCTTTGATGGTGAATACACAATCACTACCAGAGGCACTACCTAAAATGTTAGGTGGAGACTGGCCTCAAGAATCAAGTACCTATATGAGAACATCAATGTTTAAAATAATATCAGCTAGTGCAAGTGATAAATAGCTTATGGAAATAGCATCCCTGAATCAATCCAGTGATGTCAAAACCAAGCAACAAGTAGAACATAGCAACTACAAATACAACCAAATGAATGTTCATAGAAAAATGCTTATAAAAAAATGTTTATAGAAAAAGAAAATGCAAATGAGAAGGACGATGGTTGGTATATCAAACAGAGTCAGAAACAAGAAAAAGCATGTAGTGATCGCCAATTGGTGGCTTATTCTGGGTGGGGTGAGTGCAGAAGGTTGCTAGTTGCCAGAGATGGTCACTCGCCAGAGATGATTGCTCGTCGGAGAATATGAAAGTTGAAGATGGGAGTGGGTGGGAGAAGGTATGAAAACACCCTAAAAAACAAACGAAAAGGGTTTCAGGGCTCCATTCCTTAGTCATTCCACTCTTTACCTAGGGCTACCAAAGCCATAAAGTAAGGCTCCATGCATGCTTGCTTTGTAGAAGCCCAACTGATTATCTCCACCATTATTTATGATAAAAATCCAGCCTAGGGTTTATTTGCTGTCAGCCTGTCAGTAAGATTAATCATCCAGAATGACTTTCAAATTTTTTTTTAGTACAATAGGATAATCACCATAGAAAATCCCAAATCTACAGTTTTCTTTTTAACCAAAACAAAAACTACAGGTTGCATAAATCAGACTCGCTATTAATAACAATTTCAGAACCAATTGTAACATGGAATTGCACTTTTATTAATCCCATTTCGTTAAGCCGTATGTAGATTGACAGTACATTTGAGTGGCATACAAAGCAGGGATATGTCCAGTGATTGATCATGAATTGACAAATGCTACATAGCTTAAAATTGGACAATATCATAGTTGAATCTAATGACACGAAGAGTAATGACTGAACTTGCTACTATAACAAACAATATAGTACAGAGGAAGTCAGTTCCTATATGGTGTAAGGCACGTGCGCATGCAGTTAAGAGGCTCCACCAAGGGATGTCCAATGGAGCACATGCCACTGTTTTCATTATACGTCCCTTCTCATGGAAATCTTGGGTATTCATTTTCCAGTATAATCCACTGCCTAAGTTCACAATCTAATTCAATGATCAAGTGACTTGCCTTTGAGAGAGGTGTAAGCAAGCACTGCCAGCAGAACTTTCATTCATAGATCCGCTTTCTCTTCAGAAGTGTTGGAACTATGGAAACAAAACCAATGAGGAAGAGCACTGATAATGTCTTAAAATCATATAGATCCTTCACTGACTTTAGATCCCCAAGAGCAAGGCCAGCCTGGTAAAACAACAATGGAGGTGTTAGGAGTAATGAAAGCAATGCAGAAACACACGGGATAATGATATCCAACTTGAAGTCATATCTCCACTTTTCCCATCAATATCAGATTGGGCTCAATCATTTTATTTCATTTACGATGGACTTATACGTTGTTTGATGTTTTACGATGATATCATAAAAAGTGGATAAATGCCAATCTTCTATTGCATTTACATGACTAATGCTGAAAAAGATGGCCTAGCGATATCCAAGTTGGTGTCTTATCTCCACTTTTCCCACCAGTCTATATTGGAGCCAACAGACAGTTATAAGAAACTGGCTCAAATGAGGTAAAACACCAAAAAAAAAAAATATGAATAAATGTGAATGTGAATACTTGGAGCCGCTAGTGCAGAGTTCAGGAAAAAAGGGGGAAGAATAGCACATTGTCCAATAATAGCTTGAAGGCTTACTCTGACAGCAATATAGGAGGCTGGAATAAGACCAATCAATGTTGCCAAAAAGAATATATGAAATGGTATATCAACAATCGGTGATGCCAAATTGATGAAAAGATTTGGCAATGTTGGAGTTATCCTCAGAAAGAGCATGTAATTCAGCAGCTTATCTCTGCACTTTGCTATCTGATTTAACAAAAGAAAATCAGGTTACCAAAGCAGATGCTATAATATCCCAGCCAAATGTCAGATAAACTTTTAAGAAGTAAAAACAAACCTCTGCTTGGAAGAACCTTAACTTATCAGGCCACAACCAAGAAATCAGAGGCCGTCCAATTAATTTAGACAAAAAGAAGCAAGATGATGCTCCAGCAGTGGCATTAAATACAACTAACAGAATTCCTTGAACAACTCCAAAAAGAGCTCCAGCTAACAAAGACAAGAAAATTGTTCCTGGAATCATAAAGGTCTGCATGAAGATGTAAGTAGAGCAGTAACCGAGAATGAATTGTGCAGGATGGTTTCTTGCATATGTTGAAAGATTATCTCTGTAAAAATGCAAGATAAGAAAAGTACTGTTGAGGAAAAACTTACCATGTTAATTAAAAAAAAAAAAAATTAACAGATACTAAATAGAGATTCACGGTATCAAGCTACAGATTACAACTTGAATACTCACAAGACACTTTAACCATCCAAGTTTGATATTTCTGGGATTAAAAATGCCAGGACCAACCAAAGATCATAAAAGCATGCGCTCTACTGCTAAGTCATTGTTTGAATTTGCTTAAATTCTTACTAAAAATACAGGTTTTTAACTAAAAAAATATATCTACAACATTTTCAAAACACTACAACAAGCTAATTCAAATACAGACTAATTATAGCAACAAGACTTGGCAGAATGCATTCTACTACTAAGAGAGAGTTTAGATTTGATTAGGTTTTTACTCTATAAACAATTTAATTTAATATATATAGCATTTTTTAAGTTTAAACGCTAATGGGTTACAGCTTATAAGAGAGCTTATTTGTTTACTAGAATAGTTTACGAAAATAGATTGTAAAAATGACCTTCAAATAAGCTCATTTTAGCTTATTACAATAAGTTTGAAGAGAAGCTTACAAAAATAAACTATTTTTAGCTTATTTGAAATAAACTTATCGAATAATCACAAATTATTGCAGCTAAACTTGACTATACAGACAAAATAAGTTTGTTTTTAAAAAAAAAAATCCATAATTAAGAAAATGAATAAAATGGTTTGGGTAATTACTTGAGCAGGCGAAGATCCGAAACGGTGCGTGGGATCTTGATGTTGCCATACTCGTTAGCCGGCATGGTCAAGTAGATACAGAACAAGCCTGTGGAGAAGACGAAGAAAACGCCAACGACTACAGCGACTTCCCAACTATTGAGCGGGAACCTGTCCGGTTTCAGCTTCTTAGCCGAAGGCGAATCATCATCATTGTTGTCGTTGTCATTGTTCTTATCGGCGTTCTCTTCATCCCTCAACAACCTCCGTTCAGGTTCGCCCATCAGGTTCCTCGGTGCCGCCATGGTTTTGTTGACTGAAGGGATCGCACCTGGGGGAAGGTGTTTGTTTATTCAGGGATTGCTATTGAAATTGAAGGCAGAAGTTGCTGCATCCATTTATGGAAAGGTGGATGATCGTGGGAGAAGAAATTGGAGAATTGAGGATTTGGAGATTGAAGGTGGTGGGATTGGAAACCCTAATGTTTTGGGGATGGTGGATCCTTTCGCTAGCTAGCTCCACTGCAAAGTACAATGCGGGGAGAGAGAGAGTTTGAAGACATCCAATGTCACAATGATACGAAGAAGAAAGTGAATATTCGTTTTCCCGGATTTAATTTAGAGAGAGAGAGAGAAGAAAAGAATTATTATATGGGTGAAGTCCCAAAGTGGTCCCTCAAATTTTTCAAGTAGGATAGTTTGGTCCCTGAAAAAAATAAAGGATAATTTGGTCCCCCAAATTTCAATATGGGGGACAATTTGGTCCCCCAAATTTCATAACGGGGGACGTTCGGGTCCCTCCGTAAGGACCACATTGTCCCCCGTTTTGAAATTTGGGGGATCAAATTGTCCTTTATTTTTTTCAGGGACCAAATTGTCCTACTTGAAAAATTTGAGGGACCACTTTGGATCTTTACTCTTATTATATTGTATGACTTTGTTCAAATGTTTTTTTTTTTTTTTGGTAAAAAATGGGGCTAAAAGCCCAAAAAGAAAATTACACATAAATCATCCGATGAGTATTAGCTCCTGAAACATCTTAGAGCACCACAAGACTAATAAGGTTAGGTGTACAATCAAATCAGAACATGCACTCCTATTTACCTCCCTATAAACATGAACAATTTTAACAACCTAGTCTCCTTGCAAAAGTTTCTTAATACGGTTGATCAGACTCCATCCCCTGCTGCTAACCTTTTTGCCACTAGTAAGACGGTTCACCAAAACTGTAGAATCCAGTTGTAATTCAATGTTGGTGAAACCTTTCTCCTTTGCCAACCGTAGACCTCCATAGACTCCCCACAATTCAGCCACATAGGCTATGGAATTCCCCAGAAATTTCGAAAACCCGCAAATCCAATTTCAACAATGATCTCTGAGCAGACCACCACAACCAGCTATCTCTGAACCAACTCTTACTGCTCCATCAATGTTTAAAGCCACCCATCCATTTCCCGGAGGTTGCCATTTTACCTGACTGAGAAGAGACTTGACTAGTTCCAATCTTTTGTAATTTCCAACTATATGCATATCTTCTTACACTTTGTTCGATCATCATCCAAGGACGAGGAGGTCTTAAGTAATCTTCATCATGACACTGTTTGTTTCTCCAGAACCAAAGGTTATAGCAAGCTGTGATCCAAACAGAGGACCAATCGAGATCTGCAAATCTTCCATAATTCATACTCAAATTATTGGAAACCCGTTGAGAGAAGTCACAGAGAAAGAAGGAGCTTCTTTGCTCATATTTTACCATATGATACCAAACTTTAGACGTTAGCGGACAATCCCAAAGAATATGAAGGATGGATTCCACCATTGAAGAACAGAAATGGCAATAAGGTTCTCCAAGGCCCCTACGATATTTCCATTCATTAGTTACTAATCTCCCATGACTGATTTGCCAAGCAAAACATCTAATCCTTTCCGGAACTTCAAGTTTCCAAATTTTCTTCCACTGCGCAATGCCATCATTTTCGAAAGTGCCTTGAAGCAACTGGTACGTGAAATAACCAAAGTTAACATAAGAAGGGGGTTGAATTGTGTTTAATAACTTTTTATGAGACTT
The DNA here is from genome assembly GCA_035048595.1 of Echinosophora koreensis. Taxonomy (NCBI): domain Eukaryota; kingdom Viridiplantae; phylum Streptophyta; class Magnoliopsida; order Fabales; family Fabaceae; genus Echinosophora; species Echinosophora koreensis. The sequence goes on from JAPCYP010000233.1 coordinate 68,107, forward strand.
TGAAAATTATTTTCTCAAGCACAAAAAGCAAAAAATAAAGCAACAGAAAATTAGATGGGTGACTCGTCTAATTTTGAGACAGAACACACGTGCACACAGAGAAGGTTAAAACAGTTATTGATATTCACAATATTAACTCCCCAAGTTAAAAGCTTAAACAAATAACTCTTAAACAAATTAAAGAGGTAAGGGAAGAGGAATATCACTCAAGAGTTTTATACTGGTTCACCCCAAAATCCACAGGGCTACGTCCAGTTCTTGGAAGCACCAATTTTCCACTATAACTGATCAGATTACAGTACAAGTATTCTTTACACACCTAGCCTCTCCAGGCTCAACACTCAAACAAGTATTCTTTTCACACATAGCCTCTTCAGGCTCCACACATTAATGAGTAAAGGTTTTGTGTAGTTAATACAACTTACAAATCTTTGAGATCACACTCAGAGAATGAAATAAATATGAAGTATGAAAGACTACGAATTAATATCAAATGATTGAATGAATATTCAATGAAGGAATGAAGAAGTTAATGAAGTGAGTAAATACTTCTTGTGCAGAGCTCTTATATGTTGTTCAACTTCTTATCTTCATCTTCAGGGTTTGATCTATATAAAGACTTCAATTAATTGATCCGTTAGGCACAGCTTCAGAAAGTGTGTTCTTTGATTTGAGCTTCTAGGATGCCATTAATGCCAAAGAGTCATTCTGTGTAAGCATTAAATGCTTAGGGACGTTGAACTTTGTTAAGGCAGTCCAAGAGTATACTTTGGTCTGAGTAACTGTTGTATCAGAGTTGTAGCAGCAGGCTTCTTGCATTTGTAGCAGAGAGCTTTCCTCTTTCAGTGCAACACTCAATTCACTTTTTGGAAAGCACTCTTACTTTGTGGTAAAACAGCTAAAGAGTTGCTGCTGTGTTACAGAGGTTGTGTATTTATTCCTTAAAACCTTGAAACAAACGTTCTTTATTCTTTATCCTTGATGCTATTGTCCAGAGGTCTTCGAGACCCTTAAGGAAGGCATTGTTATGACAGTAAGTCACAATGGTATGAATTCTTGCCTGAAATTGCAGAAAACAGAAATGCTAAAATTGCAGTAATACAATCAGAACAACAAAGCATTAACAAGAAAAGATTAGGGAAGAGATAACACCAAGAATTGTTAACGAGGTTCGGAGCAAATCCTCCTACATCCCCGGGACAGAATCCGACTGAGAAGATCACTATGAATTAGAGTTTTACAGCTCCTTTGTCCTAATCACAGAACTTAGCTCTTCTCCAAGTTCCCTAGATTGTCTCACAGCTTTTCCCTCTCTCTCAATCTTTCAGATTCTCACTTGAATATCTCTAATCTCACTCAGAATGAAAGCTTAATTGAATAGCATCTTAAACTACCCTGAAACATGGCTTTATATACATAGCCTACAAGGAAAACCCCAATAACAGAATAACTGTTATAATGCAATTCAGTTATTCTATTCTAACTAACTAACTAATCCAGAATGACAGGAGAGCATCGATGAAGTGAAGCTGAGTTATTGGGCCAGAGAGAAATGAAGCTTGGGCCAAGGCCAATGTACCATAACACAACAATTCTCCACCTTGGTACATTGAGATTGGTTGCTTGGATCTTCTCAGATACAGATTCACCTTGTCCAGTTTATTCATCAATCAACTTTGATCCTTAGCAAATCCAGGCAGTGTTTGAATTTGCTGAGTGGTACAGTCTTTGTTATCATGTCTGCAGGGTTGTTACTTGTATGAACTTTAACAACTTCAACTTCACCTCTTTCAACAATGTCTCTGATGAAGTGTAGCCTGACATCAATGTGTTTAGTTCTTTCATGATACATTTGATTTTTACACAAGTGTATTGCACTTTGGCTATCACAATGAACACAAACAGATTTCTGATTCAAACCCAATTCTGAGACCAAACCCCTGATCCATAGAGCTTCTTTTATAGCTTCTGTTAAGGCTACATATTCTGCCTCTGTGGTTGAGAGTGCCACAACATGTTGAAGTGTTGCCTTCCAGCTAATTGTGTTGCCAAAGAGTGTGAATGCATAACCAGTGAGAGATCTCCTCTTGTCTAAGTCACCTGCATAATCTGAATCCACAAAACCCTGAACCTGTTGAGATGTATCACTGCCTTTGCAGTATACTAAACCTGTTTCCTGAGTGCCTCTGAGATATCTTAGCACCCATTTAACAGCTTGCCAATGTTCCTTGCCCGGATTTCCCATAAACCTGCTGGTTACACTGACAGCATGAGAAATGTCAGGCCTAGTGCATACCATGGCATACATTATGCTTCCAATAGCATTGGCATATGGAACTTTCATCATAAGTTCCTTGTCTTCAATAGTATCTGGTGACTGAGTGGATGAAAGCCTAAAATGTGCAGCCAAGGGAACACTTGTAGGTTTTGCATCATCCATGCTGAACCTTTTAGCCACCTTACTTAGGTAACCTTTCTGAGAAATGACTAGCCTTCCTTGTCCTCTGAATCTAGTTATTTCCATTCCCAGAATTTTCTTAGCTGCTCCCAAATCCTTCATTTCAAACTCCTTCTTCAGCTGCTCTTTTAATATGTTGATTTGTGAGATATCTTTACATGCTATTAACATATCATCAACATACAATAGGAGATATATGTAGGTATCTTTTGACAATTGTTTGAAATACACACAACAATCAAAATTACTCCTAACATATTTATATTTCAGCATAAAAGAATCAAACCTCAAATACCACTGCCTTGGTGATTGTTTGAGACCATAGAGGGATTTCTTTAATTGGCAAACCCAATCCTCTTTGCCTTCAACTTCAAAACCATTTGGTTGCTGCATTAGAATGGTCTCATTCAGTTCTCCATGTAAGAAGGCTGTCTTAACATCCATTTGTTCCAATTCCATGTCATAGTGAGCTACCATGGAAAGAAGTATACGAATGGAAGAGTGTTTGACTACTGGAGAAAAGATCTCATTATAGTCAACTCCTTCTTTTTGAGTGAAACCCTTTGCAACAAGCCTGGCTTTGAATCTAGGAGCCTCAATTCCTGGAATTCCATCCTTCCTCTTGAAGATCCATTTACTTCCCACTATTTTTGTACCTTTAGGTTTGGGAACCAGCTGCCAAGTGTTATTCTTTTCAAGTGAACTTAGCTCTTCTGTCATGGCCAATATCCACTTCTGGCTGTCTTTACCTTTGATGGCTTCTGCATAGCTTCTTGGTTCATCAAGATCAACATCTTCAGCAACCTGTAGTGCATAGCTGATCATGTCTGCATAACCATATCTTTGTGGTGGTTTGATGTTCCTTTTAACTCTATCTCTAGTCAGGTTATAGTCTTGTGGAACAGGTTGTTCTTCTTCTGATAAGTCCTGTTCCTCAACTTGATCAGCTGCTGTAGATTGATCACTCTCAGGCTGAGCATCTCTATCTTCTCTTGGCTCCACCTCCAGCTCAAACCTCTCCAAGTCCTTCTGATCAGAAACTTGATCAATTGAACTTCTTAGAGATTTGTATAGATCAGTTTCTTGAAAAGTAACATCTCTACTTATGATGCACTTCTTTTCTTCTGGACACCATATTCTGAACCCTTTCACACCACTTGGATAACCAACAAAGTAGCCCTTTCTAGCTCTTGGTACCAGCTTTCCTTCATTAACATGATAATAAGCAGCACACCCGAACACTCTTAGGAAACTATAGTTGGCTGGTTTGCCTGTCCACATTTCTTGAGGAGTCTTCAGATTGATAGCAGTTGATGGACTCATGTTAATTAAGTAACAGGCTGTATGAACAGCTTCTCCCCAAAACCTGATTGGCATGCCCGCATTTGATAGCAGACATCTCATCCTTTCTAGCAGGGTTTTGTTCATCCTTTCAGCCAACCCATTCTGCTGAGGTGTCTTCCTAACTGTCTTGTGCCTGTAGATACCCTGCTCCTTGCAGAACTTTGAAAATTCCTCTCCACAGAACTCTAGGCCATTATCAGTTCTCAGGTTCTTGATTTTCCTTTCAGTTCTGGTTTCAATCATAGCTTTCCATTCTTTGAAAGCTTTGAATGCTTCATCTTTACTTTTTAAAAGATATAACCAGATCTTTCTACTATAATCATCAAGAAAAGTAATAAAGTACTTATTACCTCCATGTGATGGGATTCTGGAAGGCCCCCACAAATCACTATGAATGTAGTCTAGTATCCCCTTTGTGCAATGTTGTCCAGTTGAGAACTTGACCCTGTGCATTTTACCAAATACACAGTGTTCACAGAATTCCAATTCTCCTATCCTGTCTCCACCCAACACACCTTGTTTTCCAAGGACCTGCAGCCCTCTGATGCTGACATGACCCAATCTTTGATGCCACAAACTTGTCTTGTTTGTGCTTGGAGTTGCAGTAGCTACACTTCCAGTTATGGCATGCCCTTTCAGAATGTAGATGCCATGATCCCTATTTCCCTTCATGACCACAAGAGACCCTTTGATCACCTTAAGAACACCATTCTCTGCCTTGTATGAACACCCGGATTCTTCCAGCATTCCAAGAGAGATTAAGTTCCTTTTGAGATCAGGAACATGTCTAACTCCTGACAAGATCCTTTCAGTTCCATCATCAAATTTTAGCTTGACTGATCCTATGCCAACAACCTTGCAGACTGAATCATTTCCCATGACAACCTTGCCTCCATCAGTTTCTTTATAGCCTAGAAGCCATTCTTTGACTGATGTCATATGAAATGAACATCCTGAGTCAAGAACCCAGTCCTTCTCAGTGATAGTTGTTGTAGCCATCAACACTTCTGCACTTTCATAACCATCTGAGGCTATAGAGACACTCCCAATATCATCATCAGTGTCATTTCTCCTTTTGAATTTTCTGTCAGGGCACTCTCTTTTGAAATGTCCTTCTTTCTTGCACAAGAAGCATCTCTTCTTGGACTTGTCTTGATCCTTTTCCTTTGACTTGAACTTGTTCTTCTGTTTTGTGCTTTTCTTGTCAGCTTTCCCTTTCATGAACAACCCTTCACCACTGCTTACCTCTTTTCCCTCAGTCCTTTTCTTCAACTCTTTTGAGATCAGAGCTGATTGAACTTCTTCCAAGGACAGAGAATCCCTTCCATAAACCAATGTGTCACATAGGTTTTCATAAGAGTTAGGCAGGGAATTTATGAGTAGTAGTGCTTGATCTTCATCATCTATCTTCACATCAATGTTCTCAAGATCTATTATAATCTTGTTGAATTCATCCATGTGATCTTCAATTGTCCTCCCAGCTTGCATCTTGAAGGTGTACAACCTTTGTTTCAGGTAGAGTCGGTTTGCTAGAGATTTTGTCATGTACAAATTCTCTAGTTTGAGCCAAATTGAAGCTGCTGTCTTCTCCTTTGAGACTTCCCTCAGCACTTTGTCTCCAAGACTCAATATTAGAGCACTGTGAGCCTTATCCATCTTTTCTTTCTTTTCGGTTTCAGAAAGAGTGATTGGTAAGCTTCTTTCTCCTTGCAAAGCTTCCCCGAGACCTTGTTGGACAAGGAAAGCCTTCATCTTGAGCCGCCACAAACCAAAATCATTCTTCCCATTGAACTTCTCCAAGTCATATTTGGTTGATGCCATGCCTCCAAGAACCGCAGAACCTGAGCTCTAGATACCAGTTGTTATGACAGTAAGTCACAATGGTATGAATTCTTGCCTGAAATTGCAGAAAACAGAAATGCTAAAATTGCAGTAATACAATCAGAACAACAAAGCATTAACAAGAAAAGATTAGGGAAGAGATAACACCAAGAATTGTTAACGAGGTTCGGAGCAAATCCTCCTACATCCCCGGGACAGAATCCGACTGAGAAGATCACTATGAATTAGAGTTTTACAGCTCCTTTGTCCTAATCACAGAACTTAGCTCTTCTCCAAGTTCCCTAGATTGTCTCACAGCTTTTCCCTCTCTCTCAATCTTTCAGATTCTCACTTGAATATCTCTAATCTCACTCAGAATGAAAGCTTAATTGAATAGCATCTTAAACTACCCTGAAACATGGCTTTATATACATAGCCTACAAGGAAAACCCCAATAACAGAATAACTGTTATAATGCAATTCAGTTATTCTATTCTAACTAACTAACTAATCCAGAATGACAGGAGAGCATCGATGAAGTGAAGCTGAGTTATTGGGCCAGAGAGAAATGAAGCTTGGGCCAAGCCCAATGTACCATAACACAACAGGCATCTTATTCAAATTAGGTTGACTTGGACTTCCTTCTAACAGTCTGACATTTGAACAAATGTAGCAGTGTCTTAAAATTAGACGGGTGCAGGGCAGTCAAAATTTAGATGGGTGATAATGAGCCAAAACTTAGACTGGTGAGCATGTCATTTTCAGACGGATCAAATCCTTGATTGAGCTTTGACTTGGTCTATGTCTGAGTTGACTATATTTTAGACGAGTGGTTTTTAGACAAGTCTAAAAACTGCATTGTACTAAAAAGTAGACGGGTCAGATTTTTAGACGAGTGACCTTAAGTCTATTTTCCTGCACACTTATCAGACTTATCAGTAATTTCATAAGGTTCAATATTACTATACTTAATATATTTGGAATCATCAAAACTTAGAGAATCTATACGTTGAATGTGTCTCAGACTTATGAGGTCTCAACATTCTCCCCCTTTTTGATGATGACAAATAATTTTTCTGATTTTATTGAACATCAAAAAGTAACAGCAGAAATTTACAAACAGATATAATTAATCAAATTATGTTATGCTCCCCCTTAGTTCCTTAGTTTATGCATCAGATAAAAACATATATCAGAGCAAAACAAGGTATCAGATCTAATATCAGATTCAAACAGAGCAAGAAGTATGCAATGCAGATTAATATATTTGTTAATTACATTTATCCTTTGCTTCCTCCCCCTTTTGGCATCAATCAAAAAGATATATAAAACAGATGTATAAAGAGAGCCAAAAGTGATAACAAAACTTCTTCTCATATTATTAAGATTAAAAAAGATTACAAGTGATAGGGACATCACTGACAGTATATTGCATGACTCAGAATAAATGAAAACTAAGTCCTATGACCTAAGAACTAGGACCTCCTTGGCTTTTGAAGAAAGCTTCCATCATCCTATGCATTGCTGCTTACTGAGCTAACATCTGAGCCTGAAAGGCAGCTTGTTGTTCTATTGCTGCATGCTGCCTTTGAATGACAATCTGCAAACTAGAAGCCATTTCATCAAGCCTTTGATGAGCAGCAGGATCATAAGCAACTACTGGAGCAATAAAGTCTGATGTAGCCAGGGCAGTTGTAGATGCAGATGGAGTAGAGCTAGGAGGTGGGGTAGAAGGTAACTTTTCAACTTGAACATTGTCCCTAGGTTGAGGATCCAAAAAGACGTTTGTTGACAGAGCTGACACAAAGTCATTATTTGGGTAGAATTCTTCAAGAAATCCATGAATTCTTTCATGGTGAAGAGGTGAGTCTACAACTGAAAGAAGAAATTCATAAGATCTCCTAATGAGATTTATAGGAGTGATGGGGGTAGTTGGAAGGAAATTTAAAATAAAGAAAGGAAAGACCATAAAGAAGGGAGGTATAGTGTAAGTTGAAGGTGAGAAAGGGTAAAGAGCAAAAGCTTGGCTACCTCTAGTGGGGATGGTTTTCTTTTCTTCTTCTATCAACCCAGAGTTGGAGCCACATCTCTAGTAGATGTCTCTGACTTTTAGGAACTCATGATGAGTTTCAGTTGTGAACAACCTTTTTCTATACTTGCACTTATTGTCATTCAGCTTGATGAGTGAAATTTTTTTTTCTCCAGGCAAGTTAATGACTTTTTGCTTTCCTTTCAATACCAGAGAGTCAGGCATGACTTTGATTTCTGTTGAGGGCTTCATGAAGACATGTGGATTAGACATCCACCTTCCTGCATTCTTCTGCTTTCTGGCCAGCTCTACAAGCTGCCTTTCTCCTTCTAGTGAGGCAACGAGGTCCAGATCTTTTCCAAGCAGAAAATATGTAGAAGAGTCATCTGAAACAGAAAAAGGTGTGGTTCTGGAAGATAATTGGTAAGGGGGTAGAATGGCTAAGGGAAGTGGGTTATGTCTGGTTTTAGAGAATAGGTCAGGGAAGACTATTCTCAGAGGAACTTGGCATTGGTTTTTAATGTGGTCAAGTGTTGGTGGTCTAGGTGGAGATAGGTTAAGCGAATTTGGCTCCCAAAAATCCAAGTTAGTATGCTTACTCGGGTTGAACAAGCTGAGTGAGTCACGTAGAACCCGAGTGAGTAGGGTTGGCTCGTAGATTCACTATAAAATAGGGTTAGGTTAACTGCTTTCCCCCTCCCTCTCTTTTTCCCACACCCAGTTGCACCTTCTTTTTCCTTCCCCCACTTCGTCCTCCTCTTCCTCCATTTCCACTCTTACTTGTTGTGCTCTTATACTTGGATACGACCAAGTGATATAAATCCCAACCTAAAGAGAAAAAAGGGGAACCCAAATTGCTTGCTTAGTTACTACTCCTAGTTGAAAACGACGCGAGAGTTTAACCACAACCATCAAGCCACCCTTCTTTGCGTTTCATCTCCTATGATGACCCCATTGTAATCTCTATATCAGCAACACGCAAATTATGACCTTGATACTTAACATCACCCAACCTCGAACTACCACGAAATCAAAGTGGTGAGCTTGTTGGACCACCACGCCTTTACCTTCCGTGCTATGCCCTTATGACCAAATCCACCACCTTTGTGGAAGCCCGACCCCTTGCTTCTCATTATTTTATTAATTGTTTTATTTTGAATTTTTAGGAAGCTCTAGAGACTTCATCACCATTTTTTTTTTTGAATTTTCTCTCTCTATTTTTTTTTTAATTTTTAATGAGCCAACTCGTTTAACCATCAATATGTATGGGTTGAATCAGGTTTGCAAAAATTTGGATTGCCTCCTAAGTTAACCAACTCGACCCATCTCACTTTAAGGGAAATTCTAGGGTGAGAGACCCACATAAGTCTCTCACCATGAGAGGGCATTATTTGCCATTGATTAGTCTGGTGCTCATGATAATATCATACATCCAACCACACCAAATTATTTCTTCCCTAACTCTCCACATTCACCTTGCACTTCCTTCTCTTTCCACCACCGTGGGCACCCTCCCACAGCCACCCCACCGCCTCAGATTCTAGAGTTTGTTTTTATTGTACATCTTCTTCCTCCTCACCTTCCTCTCCTTCTCCGGCCAACCTCATCCCCGCCACCCCCACCCACACCGCCTCAGACCGACAGTCCATGGTGACAGATCAGGCGAAGGAGATGTGGCAGTCGAGGCCGCGGTGCTTGCTGGAGAGGATGCTGCCAACCGCCTTGAAGAACTCGTCCATGTTTCTCGTTTTCCGATGGTAGCAGGAGGAGAGGCGACAGATCGACGACGGTGAAGATAGGCGATAGTGACAGATCCTTCCTCCGCCGCCATCGTACGCGACACCTCGGACCATCGTGAATAGGTCACCGTCAAACTTTCCTCCGAAGAGAGCCGCCTCACCGGACCAAGAACCACGCGCACTCTGTCACGCTCCGGCCACCACGTACACAGCTCCTCAAACCTCCGCCGTCCAGCCCCTGCAGCGAGCAAGAATCTCGCTTTGCTCCGCTCTGCCTTGGTTGCCGTCCAACCACCGTCGGACCTTCACCATGCGATGCCGCCTTGCCGGAACAGCTTCACAGCCGCACGGGCACCGCTCCTCCGTCGTGCCCTGTACCTAACTCGTGTCAGCCTCGGATGAACTCATCCCTGCACGTCTGAACAAATTGAAAGAAAAAAAGATTTGCTATGGATAGTGTATGATCAGATCCTGTGGAACTACATGATCCAACGGTTCTTAAACGTGATGCATGATGAGAGACTTATAAAGCCCTCTCACCGTAGAAGCCACCCTCACTTTAATGCCAACCTGTGATGGGCAACCCGGATGAGTCGAGTTAGCTCAGTTTGACAACTCTTTATTTGATATTGATTTTTTTATTAAAATTAATTATTTTTTAATTTTATCTAATAAAATATTTTCTGATCATCTATCTACTATAAGAAAACTAATCCCTCTTGGACACATGTCACTCTATCATCAATTGGTTTCCCTCCAAAAATCACACCCTCTTTTTCTCTCTCTCTCTCTTTTTATGTTTTTTTTAGAAACACCCTCATTCTCTTATCTTCCTGCACATCTCTGCTTTTGTCATCAATTCCAACACACATACAATGCATCCAAGTACCATTATCTGATTTTTTTCATATGTTTTTAATATTCTTTGATTTAATAAAAAAAAATTTACTTGAATTTATCAAAACAAAATGCAAAAAGGAGACGGATACAATAATATAATATTATATTAATTTGCAAATAATTATTAGGCTTGATTGCACTTTTGGCCCCCTATTATTAATCATGTGCGATTTTGGTCCCTAAAGTTTTTTTCATGCATATTTGGTTCCTCATATTTTTTCAATGTTGCGAATTCGGTCTTTATGTCTAATGCCTACCAACTTTTTCAATGATCAACTCCTCTAAGCCGCCTCCTCTACCTCTCTGATTCAACATGATCACATGGTTCTTCTCTGCTATCTATGGGTTTTGTCCCTCTTTTTCAGAACCAAATTTTTTTTATTCCACCACATGATAATTTACCACAGAATCTCAATCAAATATTCTATGTGCTTAGAGTATTGATTCCTCTATGTCAATCATTAAAAAATTGACGGACATTGTACGGATTGACTGAATTTGCAACATTGAAAAAATATGGGGACCAAATGTGCGCAGAAAAAATTTTAGGGATCAAAATCGCACATGACCAATAGTATGAAGACCAAAAGTACAATTAAGCCTATTAAATATTATAAGATCACCTTCACATACTGAAACTATATTTATAAAAAAAAAATCTAAATAGTAATTTTAAATTTTTCTCTCATCTACAACTAATAGTAAAGGTTTTCTTTTCTCTCTCATTTACAATAACAACTAATTTTTTTTCCTTTTTCCCCACTATATTAGAGCTTTTCTTTTTCTTTCTCATCATTTTTATTTTAAGATATTATAATTATAATCATTTTACTTATTAAATAGGCTTGATTGCACTTTTGGTCCCCCTATTATTGATCATGTGCAATTTTGGTCCCTAAAGTTTTTTCGTGCATATTTGGTCCCCATATTTTTTCAATGTTGCAAATTCGATCCTTATGTCTAATGCCTACCATTTTTTCAATGATCAACATAGAGGAACAACCCCTCCAAGCTGTCTCCTCTGCCTCTCTGATTCAACATGATTCCATGGTTCCTCTTTGCTATTTATGGGTTTTGTCCCCCTTTTCTGGGATCATTTTTTTGGTTCCACCACATGGTCATTTATTACAAAAGCTCAATCAAACATTCTATGTGCTTAGAGTATTGATTCCTCTATGCCAATCATTAAAAATTTGACGAACATTGTATGAAAGGACTGAATTTGCAACATTGAAAAATATGGGGAACAAATATTATAAGATAACTTTCACATGCTAAAAATATACTTATAAAAAAATTCAAAATAGTAATTTTCAATTTTTCTCTTATCTACAATTAATAGTAAAGTTTTTATTTTCTCTCTCATTTACAATTGTAACTAATTTTTTTTTCCTTTTTCCCCACTGTCATCATAGCCTTTTTTTTTATTTCTCATCATTTTTATTTTATGATATTATAATTAATACAATTATAATTAACATAATCATTTAGTTTGAAAAATACCATGATGATATAATTAAAATTATTTTATTTATTATGATTTTGTAATTATTCCTTTTTTTAGGCAGAATTTGTAATTAATCCTTTAATTATTATAATTATAATTAAAATATAATCATCTTGATACTTTTATTAATATAATAGTTTTAGTTTTTAAATATTAATATGATTACTCCATATAATAAATTATATTTTATATTTATAAACATAATTCATAATAATAAATTTTAACATTTTCTCTCACATCTATAATTAATGTAAAAATTAGATCATACTCAGATCGGGTATATAAACACCTGAAGTATAAAAAAAATCACTATTAAATCTCTGTTTAGGAATCTTTTTTCACTGATCTGGCTTACGTTGTTAAAATTGTAAAAACTTTTTTAAGTTCAACTTCAAAATCTATGATCAATTTAATATTGCTGCCTTAATTTAGTACTGATGCAGTGGCCTTCAGACCTCTGTGTTATTTCATATTTGTTTGAAGCAAAATGAATGATCCCAGACTACTGACTATAGAGGTTACATACTTACATTAGTGTCTGTATGTTTTAAATTTTAAATGACAAGCCCCTTGCTACCATAAATGTCCATTCAAAGATTCATTCACAAACTCAACCTTTATACTTTTATAAATGTCCCTCTTATTATTTTTCACTTTTTAACTATTTATGCAGAAAAATTAACCAAAAATCAAAACTGTAGTTAATAAAGTTGGAACCATTACAAATGAGTTTCGTGTGCCAAAATTAAGAATTTTTACAGTCGAACAAGATATGATAACAAAAGTCAAGCAATATGTAAATAAAAAGGATTGCAGGTCGATCGCCCTAGGATTTTAATATGTTATTTAAAAATTAAAATTTTCTAGATACTTTTCTTTTTACAAATTTATTATATTATTAAATAATGCTAAAAAAAATTCTCTACCGTCGTGGTTTCTTTATATTGTTTAATAATTTTAACAGCTATAGAAAGTGATGTTTTAATAATTATGAGTGTGAGATGGTTGACTGTATGTTCTAAAAGGAAGTACAAAAATATAAGGCTAAATAAGTTCTTATGGTTTACAAAAGAGGTGATGACTAATGGTGTGCCGACTTTATTCTGTTAAAGACAGAGGCTGATCACATATTTGTGCAACCCTTGCCTAATGTAACTTATAGAGGACATCCAATTGCTTTAGAATTTTATTTTACATTATGCTTAATTATAAGGAAAATTAACTAATTTCACACTTATTAAGGAAGTTAGTTAATTTAGTTTAATTGTCTTGATTTATGTAAAAAAAAAAGAGTTATAATTACTAAACTACCCTTTAATTGTCTCGGGAGTGTGCAATGCTCTTGGAAAAGTAAAATGAGAATTGGTTGGATTGGTTAAATTTCTTGATTTTTGGAATACTGACATTAAATAGAGTTGGGTTGGTTGGATTTTGCTTATATTTGAGTCCACAAAATATAGCTACTTTTTTTGCTTATTGATAGAATATGGTGTACTATAAGGTGATACAGTGCGCAGCACTGTATCCCACCCCTAAGTTTGTTAAAATACAGCTGTCTAGAAGCTGTCAGTTACTCAGTTTGAGAGTCTTCTAGACTATGTATAAATATCTCATCCATGTACAATTGTGATCAAGAAAATATAGAATGAAAACTCAGTTTAGCAATTCTACACTTTATCACTCTGCATGAATTCTTTCATGGTATCATAGAGCTAGGTGAAGCACATCAATGGCTTCCGATTCTTCTCCTCCTCCTCCTCCTCCACCTCCTCCGCCGCCGCCACCGCCTACTCCTCCGGCGGCGCCGGTTTCTTCTTTTCCTCCACCTGCTTTCTCCCTATCGATTTCGGAGAAGCTAACAGAAGATAACTTCCTGTTATGGAAGCAACAGATTGAGCCACTCATCAAAGCGCACCAGCTTCATCGCTTCTTGGTGTCACCACAGATTCCGATCCGGTATCTTTCTGAGTCTGATCGACTCGCCGGAAACCCTAATCCTGATTACACTCGCTGGGAACTTCAAGATTCACTTCTTCTTTCGTGGCTTCAATCCTCTGTTACTACACCAATTCTCACCCGCTTAATTGGATGCGTTCATTCGTGGCAGCTCTGGGAGAAGCTCCACAATCATTTCCAGTCAAAAACTCGTGCAAGAGCAAGAATGCTCCGTACTGAATTGCGCAATACAAAGAAAGATGATAGGACTATTTCGGAGTTCGTTCTTCGTGTAAAAGCTTTGGTGGATGCACTTTACTCCATAGGTGATCCTGTATCTGATCAAGAACAGTTGGATGTCATTCTAGAAGGCCTACCGGAAGAATATGATTCATTGATAAACTTGATAAGCACCAAGTATGATACGGTGGATCTGGATGAGTTGGAAGCCCTTCTTTTGGCTCAAGAAGTCAGACTCGATCGATACAGACAAGCTGCTCGACCTAATGCCACTGTCAATGTTGCCTCTGTGGCATCTTCAGCTGCTTCCTCTCCCTCCGATTCATCACCACAAGTCAATGTTGCACAGAATCAACAGCTCTATTCGACTCCTCCGTCTCAGTATTTTCGTGGTGGCCGGAATGGCCGTGGAAGAGGCCGTGGTGGCCGTGGTGGTAGAGGCCGCGGCGGTCAGAGCTCAGTGCAGTGCCAAGTCTGCCGTAAGTACGGCCACGATGCCTTCGCCTGCTGGCACAGGTTCGATCAACAGTACCAACCAACCACTTACCCGAACCAAAACTCCAACCCAAACTATCAAAATCAACCCAACCCACCCAACCCACCGCCATGGCAACAACAATCGTCCTTCACCCAACCTGCTGCCTCGCCCCAAGCCTTATTGACCACCCAACACAACAACAATTTCCAAAATCAGTGGTACCCTGATTCGGGTGCTTCCCACCATGTTACCCCCAGTTTCCAAAATATTCAGCAACCCATGCCCTATGAAGGTTCAGATCAAATTTTAGTGGGCAATGGTCAAGGTTTATCAATCTCTTCCTCTGGTTCTACTTTCTTTGCTTCCCCTGTCAATTCCAATGTTAAATTAGTGTTCAAAAATCTTTTGCATGTCCCTAACATTACAAAAAATTTGGTCAGTGTAAGTAAGTTTGCTAGAGATAACTGTGTCTTCTTTGAATTCCATTCTGACAAATGTCTTGTGAAATCCCAGGTTACCAGTGAAGTCTTACTTCGTGGAGAAGTTGGAGCTGATGGACTCTATCAGTTCACGGATCTTCACCTTCTCCCTCAACAGAGTCTTAATTCCATTCATTCTAGGTCTAGTAATGAATTCTCTTGTAATGCTTCTGTTTTTCCTTCAGTCAACACAGTGACACATGTATCACTCACCATATGGCACCTAAGATTAGGCCATCCAAATAGAGACACGCTCAAGCATGTATTGCAAAGCTGTAATCTTCCTATCAGTAATAAAACTTTTGAATTCTGTACATCTTGCTGTCTTGGTAAGGCTCACCGCCTACCCTCTACTCAATCTACTTCAGTTTACAACAATCCGTTTGATCTTCTTTACAGTGATCTATGGGGACCTGCCCCTTTTACTTCTTCTACTGGTTATCAGTATTACATTTCATTCATTGATGCCAACACAAGATTTACTTGGCTCTTTCTTCTTAAAAAGAAATCTGATGCATTACCAACTTTCCTTAACTTCAAAACAATGATTGAACTTCAATTTAACACAAAAATCAAAGCCCTCCAAACTGATTGGGGAGGCGAATTTCGTTCCTTTGCAAAGGTTCTCCAAGAATGTGGCATTAATCACCGAATTATTTGCCCTCACACACATCATCAAAATGGTGTTGTGGAACGAAAGCATCGGCACATTGTTGAATTAGGTCTTGCACTCTTGGCTCATTCTGGTCTTCCATTTAAGTTCTGGGATCATGCCTTTCTCACTGCTGTGTATCTAATAAACATATTGCCCACGGCATCCCTTCACAAGGAAGTGCCACATACTAAGCTTTTAGGTCAAGTCCCTGATTACAGCTTCCTCAAGTCCTTTGGTTGTGCTTGTTTTCCTCTTATTCGCCCTTATAATCGTCACAAACTTGAATTTAGATCACATGAGTGTGTCTTCTTAGGTTACTCTACCTCTCATAAAGGCTATGTTTGCCTCTCACCCACTGGAAGAACCTTCATCTCAAAAGATGTCATTTTTAATGAACTTAGATATCCTTATCAAGAGTTATTTGGCCACAACGAGCCTGCACCAACTACCTCTCCTCATTCCCTCTCCCCCATTCCTCTAATCCCTTATCCTCCCACTGCTCCCAACTTACCTTCACCCCATAATTCCCCACCATCCCAAAATGACTCATTACCATCATCAAACAACTCTCCACACACTATTCAGCCTGCACACTCTTCCCCTACCTTCTCCATGCCTCAAATTCCAGCACCTCAACTCTCTGCCACCCCTACTATTTCCAGCACACTTGCTCCCTCTCCAACCATCCCTAGTACTATATTTCCCTTCCCTACCTCTTCTTCAGCCACTGGACCCCTAAACACACATCCTATGACTACTAGATCCAAGAATGGAATTGTCAAACCAAGGCTTAACCCCACTGTACTTCTAGCCCACACAGAACCTAAAACTGTTAAACATGCTCTTGCTGATCCGAATTGGCACTCTGCCATGAAGGCTGAATATGATGCACTCATGAAGAACTCTACTTGGTCTTTGGTCTCTCTTCCACCTCACAGACAAGCTATTGGTTGCAAATGGGTTTTCCGTGTTAAGGAAAACCCCGATGGATCCATCAACAAGTACAAGGCTAGGCTTGTAGCTAAAGGATTCCACCAACAGCCCGGTTTTGACTACACAGAAACTTTTAGTCCAGTTGTCAAACCCACTACCATTCGGGTTATCTTAACTATTGCATTGTCCAATGGCTGGCCACTTCAACAATTGGATGTAAACAACGCATTCCTCAATGGAGATTTAGAAGAAGAGGTCTATATGGAGCAGCCTCCAGGGTTTGTCTCCAATGATGCAAATCTGGTCTGCAGGTTACATAAGGCTCTATGGCCTAAAACAAGCCCCAAGGGCTTGGTTTGACAAGCTCAAAGGAGCTCTCTTGACACTTGGGTTCGTTGGCAGCAAGTGTGACCCCTCTTTGTTCACCTACACTCATCAATCTCAAGTGATTTATATGCTTGTTTATGTTGACGATATCATCATCACGGGTACTTCCTCCTCCCTCATACAGCAGCTCATCAATAAACTACACTCCAACTTTGCCCTCAAACAATTAGGTGAACTGGACTACTTCTTAGGCATTCAGGTTAGAAGAACTCCCAATGGTTCTCTTCTCCTCACTCAGACCAAGTATCTTAATGACCTCCTATCTCGTGCTAAAATGGCTGAAGCTAAACCCATTTCTTCACCAATGGTTGGTGGCTGTAAATTGTCCAAGTCTGGTGCTGATTATTTCTCGGATCCCTCTCTTTATAGGTCCATTGTGGGTGCACTGCAGTATGCTACCATCACAAGGCCTGAGATCTCTTACTCAGTCAACAAAGTGTGTCAGTTCATGGCACAACCCCTGGAATCTCACTGGACAGCAGTCAAACGCATCCTAAGATACCTCAAAGGCACTCTAACACATGGTCTATACATTCAGCCAACCTCTGCAGCCTTTCCTCTTGCATTAACTGGTTTTTCTGATGCTGACTGGGCCTCGGATCCTGATGACAGGCGCAGCACATCAGGTTCTTGTATCTTTTTGGGACCCAATTTGGTCTCTTGGTGGGCTAAGAAACAAACCGTGGTAGCCCGTTCAAGCACTGAAGCTGAATATAGAAGTCTTGCAGCCACAACTGCAGAAATAATATGGCTCCAAAGCCTTCTCCAAGAGCTACATGTGCAGCTGCCTCCACCGGTTCTTTATTGTGACAACTTGAGCACAGTTGCTCTATCTCACAATCCTATTCTCCACGCTAGGACTAAACATATGGAGCTTGATCTGTTTTTTGTCAGAGAAAGGGTGATTAGCAAGCAGCTGCAGGTGCTGCACATTCCATCCGAGGAGCAATGTGCAGACTTACTAACCAAAGCACTGTCTCCAACCAGGTTCTTGTATCTAAGGGACAAGCTCAAGGTGCTTGATTCCTCTTCTATAAATCAGCCACCTTGAGCTTGTGGGGGGTGTGATAGAATATGGTGTACTATAAGGTGATACAGTGCGCAGCACTGTATCCCACCCCTAAGTTTGTTAGAATACAGCTGTCTAGAAGCTGTCAGTTACTCAGTTTGAGAGTCTTCTAGACTATGTATAAATATCTCATCCATGTACAATTGTGATCAAGAAAATATAGAATGAAAACTCAGTTTAGCAATTCTACACTTTATCACTCTGCATGAATTCTTTCACTTATAATTTAGTCCCGAGGAAGTATAATTTATGTGTTGACTTGCTCATAATTTTTATTAAAGTTTATTATTTTCTCTCTTAATAATTTAATTTACCAATGTCTGTTATGGTGGTGGGATTTGCTTGGATTGTCAAGCATGATTGCTCTTTTTATTTTTTATTTTAATACGCAAAGCATGATTGCTCTTAATCAAATGTTATGACTGTTAAGAGGTTTTTTGATGAGGAGAGTTGAATTAGCAATTATTGAAATGTCCTCTTCTAAGTTTAAGGAAATTAAGATTGAGAAATTCGATCGAAAGTTTTAATTTGTTTAATGTTTTGTTAATTTCTCTGAAATAATTATAAAGCTAATATCTTAGCAGTTATTATTAGCAAAAAAAAAAAGTGGGGAGTGGGTGGACTAGGCTACCAGACTTCACTTTGGATGCCTGTTCAAAATCTTTGGAACGAGATTCATACAATTTAATTTTGAGAATGATTGAGCAAGTAATCTCTACACTCAACTTTGTTATACATAAATATTATTGTTGTTATTGTTATGGCTTCCAAAATTAGTATTTGATGTACTTCATTATAATATTCACAATATGCCAAACCTATTTGAGTTTGAAATATTACAGTAAAAAATAAATAAAAATAATTGAGTTTGAAATATTATTTGAGATTAAATTTATTCATGTTACTTACATTAATAACATTTATATTTTAGAGGGATGTAATCAAATATCGACATAATTACTTCCTCTAATTTCATATATATGGAAATCATTATTTATTTTTCCTTAAAACATGATTTGATGGTCTTTTTATCTACATTTGACCAAAAAAAAAAACATCATAAAATGAATTTAATATATATTAACTTATTATTATATTAATATATTTTCAGGTCATTTTGATATATATGTATAGATCAACCCGTGCGAATGCACGGGTCAACTTGCTAGTATCTGATAAAATATTTACGAAAACAAGCACCATCAAATTAAAAAAGAATCAAAATCATAAAGACCGAAGAAGGCTCCAGAATCAATAAAAAGGAACAAATTGGAAACCCAAAGTGAAAAAAAAAAAAAGTGTGAAATTTAATTCGATCACGTGCATGGCATGCATCCAATGGACGCACGAAAGAGTATATAATGAAGTGCCTCAAAACTACGCTTTCACTCTCACGCTTTGGGCCTCTCACACACATCGAAGAAGATCAAATTTCAAACCCTAGCGATTTAGAGGTTCGCCACAAATCCATCTATCCGTTTCGATTCTCTTGATTTTGATCTCTCTGTGTTCTCTATATAATGATTTCTGTGTGGGTTTGTTTGATCTAATTCTGATCGAGGGGGAATTCGATTTTGGGATTTTTAGGGTTTGATTTCACTTTTTTCTTTTACCCTTTTGTTCGTTATAGTCTATTGTTGTTGTCTGAGAGCTGATTTTTTTAGTGTTTTTGATTTTGGTGTTTAGAGATTCTGATATTTGCTGCTCGTCACTCAACTGTGCGTTTGGAAAAAAAAAAATCATGGGTTTCAGTGATATTTTTATTTATTTAATTTTTTATTTTTCTGTGGAAAAGGATCTTCATATAATCATGTATCATGTGTATTTTAGATTATCATGTGTACTTTGAATCGGCTATTATGATATTTTGTGTAGATATGATAAGCTGGTTTATAATTAATAGTGTGTTAGCTTTTAAATACCCCTTTACTGCTCATAATTGTTAATGTTAGTATGAAACAAGTTTGGTTTTAGTTTAAAATTGACTTCATTTCATATTGTTCTGCTGCAAATTCTTTTTTTGATATATATTCTATGTAATTTGAAAAAAATTGCAAGACAATTCTGGGTTTGAACCCTGGAGTTTCAGTGTTAACAGGGTTGGCTCGCTTGGTTGATGTTGCACACTTGCACGCCCTGGGTTTGAATCCCCAAATTCCTATAATTTCCTGGTGAAGTTGATTGTTTGCTTTAGGTATTGTCATGGGGAGAGCCTCCTCTCACCCTAAACTTTTAATGTAGAAAAAAGAACCAGGCATCAAACATTTTTGATATAGTCTACTTAATCTGAAAAAATTCCAGAAAAAAAACATTTTTTTTCCTTTTTGTTTTACTTGCACATTTCTTCAAGTGAGTTGAATGCTGATTTTCTTGGAGTGAGTGTGAGGAGTTGGGCTCTTTTATTGTCCTCAGAATTGAGGGTCATAGTTTATTTCATTTTACTTGATCATGGTTGAAAACTTGAAATAGATTCTTTTTTCTTCATTCTTTTCTGGAAACTGGGGAATAGGTCCATGTTTAATGTGTTTATAACGATTGGCATTTTTTTAATGCAATTTTAGGACTGAGAAGAAAAAAATTGTGTGTTAACCCTAATACAGTTGAGATGGCTTCAAAACGCATTACAAAGGAGTTGAAGGACCTACAGAAGGATCCTCCTGTTTCCTGCAGTGCCGGTTTGTTTGCACTGATCTTCTCCCCCCTTCTGTATACTACATATATAAATATATAATCCTGTTGTTTCACTAGTTAGCAAACTTGTGTGCATACATTTCAAAATAATTTGTAAGAAAAATAAATTAATATAGTCTTTCAGTACTTCTAAGGCATTCTATTTTCTCATATATTCTTTTTTAACTCCTCATCATATTATATTTTCTTTTCTGATTTATTTGTCATTTTGGAATATGGCATGATTTTTAAATTTGCCATAAAGTTTAACCTCTCTCAACTGATTTGAAGAGGTTTATTTACGAGGGAGTTACGTTATGCCTGGACAAGGTACAGAATTATTTCTCTGAGTAAATTAAGTTTTGCTTGAATGGAAGATACTATGATAATGAGAAGCTGTTCAATAGGGATTTGACCCTTTTATACCAGTTTGCATGCCTAGCATGGAGATGTGAGAGGAGAAACTGAGGCTAACAGGGTGACTAGTAACATTTGTACATACAGTATTAGGGGGAAAAAAAAAGACAATATCAGTGAAGATAGAAGAGTAGACTACTGTTGCAAAAGGATTAGAGAGGGAAAAGGCCATGGATGAGAATAGAAGACGCTATTTGGATATTTGATTTGGTTTCAAACTTTTGACTGCTGGTTTGTGTAGCCAACCCCACCAGTAAAGTAGGGTATGCTTGGTTGAGATGAAAATGGGAGTAATAGCTGATAAATAGAAAAGGAACACAACATATTTTGAGAGGAGTGTCTTACTG
Organism: Echinosophora koreensis; assembly: GCA_035048595.1. Lineage (NCBI taxonomy): Eukaryota > Viridiplantae > Streptophyta > Magnoliopsida > Fabales > Fabaceae > Echinosophora > Echinosophora koreensis. The sequence goes on from JAPCYP010000233.1 coordinate 89,515, forward strand.
TGAGAGTGAGGGAAAAAATCTTAATCATTGGATTATGCATGTGTGGTCAAGATAAAAACATAAAGTCATATGATAAAATCACCTAAGGTTTCTTTGTTTTGTATAGGAAAGTTATCATGATTGTTGTATGTTCTACACATGCAGGCCCTGTTGGGGAAGACATGTTTCACTGGCAGGCTACAATCATGGGTCCAGCAGACAGCCCTTACGCTGGGGGTGTTTTCCTAGTGACCATTCATTTCCCACCAGATTATCCATTTAAGCCGCCAAAGGTAACTAGCCCTATGCTAACATGATGAGTTAATGCTTATTTGCTGTCTATATTACTATATAAGCATGCACGGCATCGAATACATTTATCAATTTTTTCTGGGATATTGTATCCAAATTAGTATGTACTTGGACTGAAATTTTTTACTTTTTGGTTCTTTGAATTACTGCTCTTAAGTTTTGATTTGTTTTGTGCCAGTATTCTCGTTTTGTTGTTTGCTATGACATTCAGTTCCACCATTGTCCATTGTCAAAATGATATTTAGACATGATCTTTGATTTATGCCTTCATTGCCAAACTAATATAGAAACAAGACCCTCCCTTCATTGACATGATTCCACTAGGAATTTGAATCCACCAGGTGAAGAATAATTCCTTTACATTTCGGTTGTGTAGCCACTTGGTGAAGAATTTATGGTCTTCCATTTGATATATTGCTTTATTGTAACGTGTAGCTTTTTAATTGAATTATGTTATATGGATATGGATTTACACAGCTTGTTTTAGGTTTTATGTTATTTGATTTCATTGAATTGGACCATTCGTCTATTTCTCCTTTTTCTTGATGCCTTAATATGTCTCATGCATGTTCATTGGATCTTGGGTTGAGAAAATGTTGGTAGTTTACATTGGGAAAAGGAGTTCACAACTTGGCTTTTTTGTAGGTTGCCTTCAAAACAAAGGTATTTCACCCTAACATCAACAGTAATGGAAGTATCTGTCTTGACATTCTGAAAGAGCAATGGAGCCCTGCCCTTACAGTTTCCAAGGTATAATGCTCTATACTTGTCGCATATGCCTTGGATGACTCTCTACTCTCCTTCCCTTGCCTACCTAATTTTTAAATAAATCATTGGATTGGAAAGCAATTTTCAACGGGATTTAATTGTTATTCACCATCAATGTAAAGTTTTTAATCTTGTCAAGTAATCACAAATAATCTTATGTGTGACTTTTAAGATTGTTATTATTAGAATTGAACATTTATAATTGTCATATTTTTTTTATAACTATCTTAAAAGTCATACACAAAATGATTTGTAATGATTGGTTGACAGTGTAAAGAACTTTACAATGATAGGGGATCAAAGTTATACTCTCTGTATTGAGATTTGTATTTCATTTATATAAAATTTAAACTATATCAGCTGATTATAGCAGTGAAAACATATGTATGTATTCAGACTTTTATTAACGATGCAATTTGTGGCAGGTGCTGCTGTCAATTTGCTCACTGCTGACAGATCCTAACCCTGATGACCCTTTGGTGCCGGATATTGCTCACATGTACAAGACTGACAGAGCCAAGTACGAGAGCACCGCCCGTTCATGGACTCAGAAATATGCCATGAACTAGGAAATATATGCTTATGGTTCTAGTGGGCAAGTTATGTGCAAAGAAAGTTGTGTGGGGATATCAGTTGTGGTATATATACATACTCCGCTTTGATTTTATAATAATTAAAACTTCGAATTTTCAGCTTTTATGGTCAATACCACCTACAATCTTTAGTTTCTGTTTGTCTTTTGATGGTGATTTCAGTGTGACCGGTGACCACTATTTATCCCAATCTTGATAGTTTATTAACCACTCCAGACAAAAGTGAGTCGAAAAAAAAAAAAATGAACTAGCCAGCAATTTTTCAGGAGTAGTGCTATTGTAACTTCCATTCTTAAATATGAAACAAACACAAATGGCTTAATTAACTGTTTAACGCTGACGATTACATTCTTAAACGTGAACAAGGCGACTCCTAGCGTGGGTAAGCTATACATAGCGCTCATGTGCACCACTTTTTATCATCGTTGGATTAAGAGTCCCACTAGATTTTATCAAACACCATCCACATCAGATTTTTTTTCCTTCTCATTCTGCTCTGCTTATGCGTTCTCTTCTTCCATCTCTCGTCGGCACTGGAGAAGCCACCTGTGCTGCCAGAACAAAGTTCCGCCCAGATCCAAACTCACCGCCGCCACTAGAACCTAGATCCACCCTCATTCAGTGGAACCGTGACCATCTCCACCCAAAACAGATTCTCTGCTTCTTCCCTTGCTTCTCTCTCATCTTCTCTTCTTAACAAAGCTCCAACCATAACTTATTCACTCTCTCCAAATTTTCCAAATCCAAGGACCCGACAAAAACACAAATTTTTTTGCACCATCTCACATGTAATCAGAGACAGAACAAAATGGCAGAGATTCCGGCGGAAGCTGCAGCGACGAAGGAGGGGAAGATGAACGGTGGAGGAACCCTCCCTCCGAACCCATCGGATCGAAACATCATCGTAGGCCCAGCGTCCGATTAGGTGATATCGGAGGAAACCACCCTTAAGATTCCCACCCTCGCCGGAGCACGAAGCCATGGAAGCTCGGCTTCGACCACCACCACCGCAGCAGCAGAGACTCCAACGCCTCAGCTAACCCCTCAAAGACTCGACCTTTAACCAATTTGATTTCCACCGAGTTCGGCGAAACCATTGAGGACCACGACGTCAGAGATGCCCACCTGAAAAAAATTGTGATGAATTTAGGAAGACACTGAATGAAGTAAAGCTGTAAAGGAAATGGGGTTTCCGGAATCATTTACGAAGAAGCCACAATCTCACCGTGATAACGACGGCGATGAGCGGTGGTGGCTTCCGCGGTGGAGGAGGTGGACTGGAGGGGTGATGGGAGTTTGGCTAGAAATAATATGGTGTAGAGGGTGCATGATAATATCGTGTGGATTACTCGGAATCAATGGTTTGTATTGGTTTCTCACGGTGAGAGATCTCTCACCGTAGAATTTGCCATCATACCAAATCTAAGCTGTAGCGCATAAAGCTTTATCCAGAATTGAATCTTCAATCAATACAATTTTCAATTTCTTATCTACGAGGATATTGTTTTAATTACGTAAACAAAGGGTTTGGGGGACGGGGTGGGTGGGGTCTTCGTGATTTGGATTGGATTGGTTTTGAACTAAAAAATCATGTGATCCAATGATGAAAACATGCGGTTTGGATTGGATCGATTTGCTTAAAAAATCTGATCCAATCCAATTAAATGTGGTTTGAATTGGATTGGATAATTCAGTTTTTGTCATATTATGTCAAGTGTTTTTTTTACTTATTTAATAATGGACAAAATATAATTTTTATTTAAATGAGTTAGTTTAGGGTGTCGAATACTTATTTTAATTCCTTTTTATGTTAGAACAATAGAGCCTTTATGAAAGGCAGTAGTTATTTGTTCTTCATTAACCATTATTTGATTTGACAGCAAGTGAGGAAAATTCTAGAGAATTCTTACAATTTTAATTTAGTACTTTGAGAAAAAATAATTATGAATATTTTTTAACACGTTCTTTTATGTTAAATATTCTTTTATGTTAATTGTCTATATCTACTCTCACTTATCCTCCTTTTTCTTTAATCGGCTACAAATAAATTGTAGTTAATTATTTTTTTCAAATTTACTTAATTGATTTTCCATTTTTTATGTTTACTCAATCAAGTATATATATGTTATGCATCAAAACTTTTATCAAAATATAACTTCAAGATATTAATATTTATTCTAAACAGTCTCATATAAGTCATTATAACAAAAACATTAAAGAGAATGAAGGACATAAAAGTATGAAAAATAATGCTTAAATATGAGTAATACTATAATTTAAAAAATAATAATATATGTATATAGTAGATTTTGGACTGGATTTCACCAAGTGATCCAAAATCCAATCAGTCCAATGTAAAAAAGGTGGTTTTTTGGTTTTCGATTTGTTCGATTTTCGGTTTTTGTGTTCGGTTTTTGTGATTTTAATCTGTTTGGATTTGTTGCTGAATACCACTAACAAATATCAGTATCCCCATCCCCGCCCCCGTCCTGAGTCAAAACAGATTTTCCCCGCCAATATCAGGACGGGTTCGAGTGTCGTTGTCATGCAAAATTGAAATCCATAACTGTCTTAGAACAACAATGCAATATATACTTTGGTAAACCACAATGCAAGATATGAATACTTATACATACTACTCATCTTATGTTAGTATAATCTATATATATATTATATACAAAACTCAATAAATTTTACTGTTCATTATATACACGTGTCAGTAGAAAAGTCATTTTGTGCCTCAAAAGATACTTCTACCTAATATTAAATATAAATACCAATATATATATATATATATATATATATACAAGAAAATCTTTCCAACAAAGAAGAAGTAAGAAGCCTGCCAAACAAAGAAGTAAGAAGGTTCTGGACCAATCGAACGCAGCCAAAAAGAGGTCTTACTAACCTATGGGTACTTAACAACTAATTTTTAAGTTTGTTAAATTAATTTTTCCTGAATAAATGTATTTTTTAATTTATCTCATTTACAATTTTCATATGAAATAAGATTAATAGATTAATTTTATATAAATAAATATGGGATTTACTAACGTATACTCATCCATTTTTTAGGTGTGCATTAGCAAGCTATACCTTCGGGTGCATTTTCCATTTTTTCAGTTATAGCTTGCTAATGTACTCCTTCTAAAAATTGTGTTGGTGTACGTGGATTTGTTGACATACACATACCCATTTTATAGAAGGAGTATGTTAGCAAGATACACCTTCAGGTATATTTTCCATATTTTTAGTTATAGCTTGCTAACATACACCTTCTAAAAAATGGGTGGGTGTAAGTTAGCAAATCCCAATAAATATATGGTCACATAAGTATAGAAAGAATTATATTAATTGTGAATTTTAAAATACTTATTCACTAATGGATCGACTGAATTAATTTACATTAATAAAAATGAAAAAAAAAATTGCAATAATATAATGTGACTTATTCATCGGAAAAAAAAATGTGACTTACTACTTTTTTTACCTAAATTTTTTTAGCTGTTTTTTTTTGGTGAATCCTAATTTTTTTTAACTTGATTCAAGGTTTACATACACAATCATTTGATTGCAGAGCACTTCTCCTTTATAATTCACTTTTTGTAATATTTTACTAACATTTTTAGTCCTCATCAATTTTGTAATGTCGATGATGTGATGATTGTTATATATTATTTGATGATGACATTTTCTTTATATTTTCATCAAACCTTGGGCGTAATAAAAATTCTGTATATTTTGCCAGCAATATCTTATTATATATATATATCTTGAATTTGTGATTGTTGTTATCGGGTGGCTCATGGATTTCTGAATGATAGTGCATTGAAGTAGATTAACCAAAACTTGGAAAAACTTGCTAGCAATGCATTGTTATTTTGTCCATATAAAATTTCGTACATTTCAAAATTACAATTGTAACTTTTCAGCATAAAAAATAAGATAAACTTAATCTTTATATGCACATGTATATATATATATAAGCTTATTAGTAAATGTATATGATGACAATGAATTGGATAAATAAATTTAATATATACTATCTTATTAATGTATACATTAGTCGTTTACTAACATACATAAATATCAATGCGTCCCGTGCGAATGCACGGGTACCATTCTAGTTTATACCATTTAATTTTAATTGAGTTTACTTGCATATTTATATCCAGTGTGAGAGAGTTTGCGATACTTAAATTTTATTAATATTTTTTTTCAATGCTTTTGTTTTTCTTAAAGCTTATAAAAACAACATTTAAATTTAGGAAAATTGACATCTTCCCCTTATAATATAGATCTGTGTCAACTAAACCCTCTATTGTATTTTTCTGTCATTCAACCTCCCTTATTATGATTTACATTGTAATAGTTAAACATCTACTTAATCTCTTAATCAAATGTAGTGCTTGTGCTCGCGACATTGTCCTCTTTCTTTTTTGTGTCTCAGTCAATAAAATAGAGACACTTCACTCCATTGGCTTACTCCTTGGCTACACAAAGCATTAGCCAACCTATCAGTGATAAAGCAGAGACATGCAGATGCCAGGTTAGCCACATTCTATTATTTTCAAGATCAGATTGTTTGCAACTACCATCCTTAATCACATTGTCTTCTAAGTCAGGCAAAGTGACTATGATCAATTGTCAAGTTCTTGTGGACAACAGAAGATTTATGAATAGATGATAGCAGCATGTGAGGTGGTGGCCTACTCCTTAACGACTTGCAATAGAGATGGAAGATCTTTTAATAATGTCAACTAGGAAGGTTTGATTATCCAAAAATGTCTCTAGAGGTGAAGAGACTACTTTGTGAAGTAAAGAGGAATCTTCTAAGACATATGCATTTAGGCCTGAAGGTGATGCTGCAGAGAAGAGACAAATGAAAGCATTGGTATTGGCTTCATGGCAGGTTCTGTTATGAGGAGAAGAGCAGGAACACCACAGCAATAGATTTTGAAGGTGAAGAATATATATCGTCCATCCAAATCTCCATTGTTTCTTATAGTTCAAGAGATCGATAGAGGGTTTAAATCTTTGAAAGTAAAAAATGATAATAATAATAATAATATAATCCATCCTAAATGGTTGATGGAATATGTCAACTCTTCACAAGTCCTCCTGTTTATAGTAGAGAAGTGTGGCTTCTTCCAAGAGTAATAAATGGTTGTTAATTAATTCTCATATTTTTAGATCCATTGAAAATGTTATCTCCATTTTTTTTAAGGTGAATGTGATGTCTTCCAGAGTCAAAGATTAAAATCCAAGACCTTGGATTTTACACCTTTTATTTTCCAAGCATTTGATATAATCAAGATTACTTGAATGTAGTTCCTCCATTAATTAGGAGGGAATTCCAACAAATCACCCCCATTCTGAATTAATTAATGGGCATCACAACACCTGCACATTTGCAATAGTCTTCAACCTTCTTGGTTGGTATTGACTTAGTCATCATAGCATACCAATTAAAATCTGTATGAATCTTCTCTATCTTCAATTTCTTCTCATCTAGCGTGTCTCGTATCCAATTATAACAGATGTCAATGTGTTTGGAGCGTGAACGGAATATGGGGTTCTTGGCTAAGTGAATGGTGCTTTGATTATCGCAGTTCACCACATATTCATCTTGTTCATGTCTTAGCTCACATAAGAAATTCTTCATCCATAGTATTTCTTTGCAAGCTTCAGATGTTGCAATATATTCTGCTTCAGTGGTTGACAACGCAACACACTTTTGGAGTTTTGACTGCCAAGATATAGCTACTTTGCAAAAGTAATAAAATATCCTGATGTAGACTTTCTAGAATCAACATCGCCTGCTATGTCTGCATTTGAATATCTTAGAAGCATTAAATTTCCATTGCCAAAGCACAAGCACCTTTTGACAGATCCTCTTAGATACCTTAATATCCATTTAACAGCATTCCAATGCTCATTTCTAGGATTTGATAGGAATTTGCTCACAACTCCTACAACATAAACAATATCTGGTCTTGTACAGACCATTACATACATAAGGCTGCCTACAACAGACGACTAAGGCACCTTGTTCATTTCTTCATTCTCTTCTTCATTCTTTGGACACTGAATCTTGCTCAGTTTGAAATGTCCAAGTAGTGGAACATGCACAAGTTTAGCATTATGCATGTTGAACCTTGCAAGAACCTTCTTAATGTCTTCTTGAGATATCCACAACATTCTTCTAGAAAGATCTCTTGTGATCTTCATTCCAAGAATCTTCTTTACTAGACCCGTGTCTTTCATGGAAAATAATTGCTCAATGCCTTCTTGATAGTTGCTACCTTTGCCTTGTCTCTTCCAACAATCAACATATCATCAACATACAAAAGAAGTATGATGGTTTTGCCATTCTCATAGTTCTTCACAAACACACAATGGTCTGCGGAGGGCTTTTTGAAATTGTATTGGGCCATAAAGAGATCAATCTTCTTGTACCATTGCCTTGGAGCTTGTTTCAGACCATATAGAATTTTCTTCATACGACACACTAAGTGTTCCTTGCCCAGTATTGCAAAATCTTTAGGTTGCTCTATTTAGATTTCTTCCTCTAAGTCTCCATGTAAGAATGTTGTTTTGACATCCTGCTGCTCGATCTCCAAGTCTAGTTTTGCAGCTAGACCAAGGATTGCTCTAATAGATGTCATCTTCACCACTGGTGAGAAGATTTCTTCAAAATCTATGGCTTTCTCCTGATTGCATCCCTTCACAACAATCCGGGCTTTGTACCTTGGATTTGGGTTGTTCTCTTCATGCTTGAGCTTGAACACCCACTTGTTCTTCAATGCCTTCCTTCCGTCTGCTAACTCTACCAAATCATACGTTTGATTCTCCATCAAGGACTGCATCTATTCTTTCATGGCTTGCACCCATTTCTTCTTATCACTCGTCTCAATAGCTTCCTTGAAACTTTCAAGTTCCCCTTCATCAGTAAGATTGACATACTCGTCTGAGAAGTACCTTCTTGACGATTGTTTGGCTCTCGTTGTTCATCTCACTTGAGGTTCTTGTTCCGTCTGTTCTGTCTCAATCATTTATTCTCCAATCTTCTGGGGTGGATGCATTGTCTGACTTTGACCCGTCTGGTCAGGTTGTTCCGTCTGATCAAGTTGACCTGTATGATTAGGTGGACCCGTCTGATCAGGTTGCTCATTGTTCCTTTGAGAAACGTCTCCCCTTGAACTGTGTATTACTCTTACCTTTGGCTTCCCAGATTGCTTGATATCATGAATAGTTCGGTCTTCAAAGAATACCACATCTCTACTTCGAACAATCTTCTTGTTTGTAGGATTACATAATCTGAAGCCAAGTTCATCTCTTGGTGTCCTAAGGTATATGCACTCCTTCGACTTAGCATCAAGCTTTTCTCTTTCATCTTTCGGAATGTGAACAAATGCCCTGCACCCGAAGACTCTCAGTTGATCATAGGAAGCTTTCTTTACAGACCATACCTCATTTGGTATCTTTCCATCTAAAGGTCTTGAAGGAGTCAGATTGGTCATATCAACAACAGTTCTTACTGCTTTTGCCCAGAATTACTTTGAGAGTTTTGCATGAGAAAGCATGCTTCTGACTTTCTCGACAATTGTTCTGTTCATCCTTTCTGCAACTCCATTCATCTGAGGTGTGTTGGGAGGAACTTTCTCGTGTCTTATCCCATGAGCTTTACAATATGCCTCAAATGGGCCTAAATATTCTTTGCCATTGTCAGTTCTCAAGCATTTCAACCTTCTTCCAGACGCTCGTTCTACAGAGGCAGGAAACTCCTTGAAAGCTTGAAGAACTTGATCTTTCATTTTCAACGGATAAACCCACAACTTCCTGGAGTCATTATCATTGAAGGTAACAAAATACTGGGCACCACCGATGGATCTTTCAAAGGTTAAGCACACATTTGAATGAACAAGGTCTAGGATCTAGTTTCGTCTTCTACCGTCGTCTGACCTTTGGAAAGACACTCTGTGTTGCTTGCCCGCTAAACAATCTTTACATGATTCAATTGGCTGACCTTTGATTATCGGAAGGTGATCTTTTGCGAGAATCTCCAAGCTTTTCTCACTCATGTGACCCAATCATCTGTGCCACAATTCTTTACTTGCGTTTTGAGCAACATTTGTCTCTCCTTTGCGTATCTTTCCCTGCATGATGTACATGGAGCCTTCCTGCTTTCCACGAGCAACAATCATGCTTCCTCTACTAAGTTTCCATCTACCATCACCAAATTGGTTTATCATCCCAGCTTCATCTGACTTTCCTGCTGAGATAAGTTTCAGACTCAAATTTGGAATATGTCTTACCTCCTTCAGCGCGAGCTTGTTTCCATTCTCAATCATCTGGGTCACTTCACCAATGCCAACAATCTTGCTTGTAACATGGTTGCCCATCTTCACCATACCAAAATTTCCTCTTTGATATGATGAGAAGAATCCTTCATGAGGAGTAACATGGAAGGATGCACTTGAGTCAATTATCCAATGCAATCATCATATGCAACATTTAGATAATTCTCCTGTCCAATAAGCAATACATCATCACATGAGGCCATTGCAATATTTGGTTTATCTTCCTTCATCTGCGGTTCGATCTGGTCTGGGTGGACTGTTCCAGTCTTATGATCTCTCTTCAAGAATCTGGACTCGGACTTCTTGTGGCCAGGCTTGCCACAATAAAAACAAATCATATCTTTAGTGCGAGACTTGGATCTTTCACGTGATATCTCACGACCTTCCCTATCAAGATTTTTACTTCTTCCTCTGTTTTGAACAATGTTGGCTTCGAACTGATTGTTAAAGCCCGTTTCCTTTAGCCTTGATTCTTCATTTAGCAGACTGTCTGTCATAGCATCCATGCTAAGTATTCCTTCAGGAGAAGAATTACTAAGAGTGACAAACAATGTGTCCCAACTCTCAGGCAAAGAACTGAGAAGTAGAAGAGTCTGCAACTCATCATCAATCTTTATTTCTGTCTTCGTCAGCTGATTTACAATTCCTCTGAAGGAGTTCAAATGCTCTATCATATTCTGACCATCTGTATACTCCAACTTCACCAATCGAACTTACAAGATGAGCTCTGTTCCTAGGCGTCTTCTTTTGAATCAACCATTCAATTTTTGCCTATAACTCATACGCGTTGGTATAAGTTGGTACATGCTCGAACAAGCTTCGATCAATGTATTTCCGAATCATAGCTACCGCTTTTCAATTTTGGAGCTCCCAATATTTGTCAGTCTTCCCCTCCGGCATATCCTTATGGGTGATTAGCTCATGCATATCCTTGCAATATAAATGATCTTCCATCATCGGCTTTCAATAGGAGTAATTTTATGCAGTTAGCTCGAACATATCACCATTATGAGTGATACCGCACTCCATCTTGAATCACACAGAATTATAGTTCCCCGATCTAGTGAGCTCTGATGCCACTGTTGGGAAACACCAGAACAATTTCTCTCTCTATATGATTAAGATGGGAAATAAAGAAAAGTAAAGAGAGTATAAGAAGAAGAATCACACGAAGAGTTTTAACGTGGAAAACCCCCTCAACGTGAAAGGGAAAAACCAACGGGACCTAGTCCAGCAAAATATCTCCACTATTAAAAGTAGGATTACAATGTCTCTCTTGTACAAGAGGATTTCTCTCAATCTCATCCAACTAGGATGATATACAATATCACTCAACTCTCTCACCAAGTATGGTGGAAATACAACTTTCTCTTTCTCTCAAAGAGGATTATAAGAACTCTCTCTCACTCTATCACTCTCGGTGATATCTCTCTCACTTGGATGGAATACATCAACTCTTCACAAGTCCTCCTATTTATAGTGGAGAAGTGTGGCTTCTTCCCAGAGTAACAAATGGTTGTTAATTAATTCTCATATTTTCAAGATCCCTTGAAAATGTTATCTCCATTTTTCTAAGGTGAATGTGATATCTTCAAGAGTCAAAGATTAAATTCCAAGACCTTGGATTATCCAAATTTTATTTTCCATGCATTTGATATAATCAAGATTACTTGAATGCAGTTCCTCCATTAATTAGGAGGGAATTCCAACATTATACCCGTTAAAAAGGTAAGGGCATGTTTACTTTGTTTCCAGTTTCCTGTTTTCATTTCCTGTTTTTAGCAATAATTACAAAACTGTCACCTTGTTTTCATCATATTTTCTGTTTTCAAAAATTTGTACAGGAAACAGTGAAAAAAAAAAGTTGTTTTCAGTGTTTCCTGTACAAATTTCTGAAAACAGGAAACAAGATGAAAACAAGATGATATTTTTATAATTATTTCTGAAAACAGGAAATGAAAACAAGAAACTGGAAACAAAACAAACATATCCTAAGATTTGGGTAGGAAAATTTTAGTCCGAATAAGTTCAGGCTTTTTTGCCCCTGCTCAATAGAGTCATTGGCCTGTTAAGGCCATTTGTGGAACAAGCCCACTTCCCTTATAGGGCCACCATTTTTATGGTTCGAATAAAATTGAGTGTTCTTTTATCTGATTTGATAGAGCATGTGGCCCAAATTGGGCCGGGCCGAGTAGCCCATTTCTTTACCTCTAGTTGAGGCTCAATAGAATTGTGGGCCTTAATTTTACTACCTCTTCCATGACCTCCCATTTTTAATTTTTTTTTTTTTGTTACCAAAATACCCATTCACCTTATTCTCCCACCTCTCATCCCCAACTCAGCCCATCCCTTCACCTTATTCTCCCACCCTCATCTTCGTCTTCCTCTTTTCCCTTAGCTTCCTTCAAACACCCTCGCTCCATTCATCCTCGCTGTAACATCCTAAAATTTCAATATAATTATAAATAAAAAAAAGCTAGTATGAGTTTTAGTGTAAAAATTGTTAGTATAAAATTTATTGAAAATTATTTAGTATTGATATAAGAATTAAAAATAAAAAAATATAAAACGTGAAAAGAAATACTCATAGCAAGGGCCCACATTCTTTTACACTATTAGGCCATAGTCTAAGTCCATGTTAACAAAGTGGTACTGAAGCCCACGGTTACCATTGGAATTAGAAGGGTTTTCCTTGGGTGTTAATATTTATGTGACCTGATTCCAAGAAAAGGAGAAGACGGGAGTAGCGCGGCAACAGTGAGATGAAAGAAACAAAAAAAAAAAAAAAAATACATGTCTTATGCCATTACAGAGATAGCGTTGTCAATAGCAAATAAAATTGAGATTGCGCTCGGAATAGGATCATTGTGTGCAACAGAAGAAACAGTGTGTTCACCTTACATGATAGAAGGGGGAGCTCTATAAATAGGATTTGTTCAAATGAAAAGCTTTGGGCTTTTGGAGGTCTTCAAGGGATAAGCAAACATTCTTTTCTTAAGCTTTCATGGTATAAATTTTAACGAGTAATTATTAGGAGTTTTGTCTTTACATGAAATTAATGTTTTAGTAGTGATTAATTATTATGAGGGAATATTTACATAATGCATTATATGATTATTATTATTTGATATGCCTTTTTGTGAAATATGATTTTGATTGTTATTTGTGATTGTTAAGATACCTCATTCTGAGAAGGGGATGACAGATACCTCCTCGTTAGAGTGGAAGACAGATACCTCCTCGGTAGAGGGGAAGACAAGATACCTCCTTCTGGGGAGGGGATGAGAGATACCTCCTCGTTAGAGAGAAAGACAGATACCTCATTCTGGGAAGGGGAAGACAGATATCTCCTTCTGGGAAGAGGATGACAGATACCTCCTCGTGAGAGGGGACGATAGATACCTCTTCCTTAGAGGGGAAGACAGATACCTCCTCATTAGAGGGGAAGACAGATACCTCCTTCTGGGAAGGGGATGAGAGATACCTCCTCGTTAAAGGGAAAGATAGATACCTCCTTCTGGGAAGGGGAAGACCCGTTATAGATACCTCCTTTTGGGAAGGGGAAGACATTGAGACGCCATTACATTTATCATGAGGTCGTAGACTAAAATTGGGTAATTAAATAAAAGAGACTTGGATGATAAATTGAGATTAATTGGACACAAGAGATGTCCTTTGTATGATTTTATTTATGTTATACGTACTTTAGTGATGGATTATATCTATTGATGATGTTATGACTTGTGCATGAATTTCGTAAGATTGTATTGATTATTCTTAATTTATATAAAATATTTTGAGTTATATTATTTTGGAAATGGCGGATTACCATGGTTGTTTTTCCGGTTACCGCGCCGGCTGAAAGCAACATCTTTTCGAAAACCTTTTAGAACTGTGTTTACTTACTGTGATTATAAATCTCATTAGTGGTGTTGTCTTTCAAAGTTTACAGGTGATGAGATAGATGATACAGCGTCTTGAGAGAGTCTTGAAGATATTAGTTCTAGTTTATTTCTTTTTATTTATTTCTTTTGGGTTTATTAGACGCCCGTGTTTTGAGGTAAAAACAACTCTAAAAGAGTTATGTGATTTTTTTAATAATTAATATTTATGAGACTTTATTTTATTTGGATATAATGATTTATTTAGCACTATTACTTTATTTAATTATTTTGAATATACGAGATACTTTCGGACTTCAATATATTGTGAAAAATTTTGAGACTCGACTATTTAATTTAAATGTTTTAAAGGTTTTTATAGAAAATTAATCTGGGCTATTAAGGTAACGAAGGCCATTACACCCGCCTCCGACCTCCGCCCTCTTCCACCGGCGGTGATTTTTCCTCTCTCCCGGATCTATTTGCTGTTGGTGATGATTCTATAGAAAAGGGTTAGGAGGATGCTATAAGGAAACAATTGATGGAGGAGGGTCAAACGACACATATCCAAGTAAACGTACAAATGAAAAAATCGGTGAGAAACGGCATCCGCTCCACCGTCCAACTGTCAGATGCAGCGCCACCGTTCACCCCGTCGTGCCAGACAGAACCGCACCTCCGCTGTGCCCTCTGCCTCGCTCCAGCCACGAACCCACCACGTGCCACTAGCTTAGACCCGTGTCCCCTCCACCATCCGACTGCCAGACACAGTGTCGCCATTCGTCGCTGACCAGTAGTTAATATGGGATATGACGTGAAGGAACACATTTAGAGTTTGAGGGACAAGTCAAGCTTTTGCAACTCCTCTTGTTTAGACTTCAAATGGTCAATACTACCTAACTGGTAACTGCCAAATCCCTCTGGAACCAACCTTAGAGGTGTAGGAGATGAAGAAGAAGAAATGGGGTGGGTGGGGGTATTTTGGAGAACAAATCAAAGAAAATGGAAGGGGGGGGGGGGGGGGGATTAATTACTGGGGTATTAAAATCAAGGCCATAAAATTGGCTCAAATGGTGCTTTTGGTTTAAGGTTATGATTTCGTTACCATGGAAGAGAAGCCATGGGTTAAGGACAGGGACAAATCCACGTTTTGTGTATTGGTTGTGAGAGATTGTTAACATGTTTGACTCATGATGCTGTATAGGTTGTTATATGTTTTGGATTCCATAGGATTTTAATAAGGTTTTGCTTGTTGATAATTTTTTTTTTCAATAAAAAAAGGACCAAAACCTGAAGCACAAGCTATGCTCAAGTTAAGCACCTGAACATGTCTATTATCATTTCTTGTTTGTCGTATTAAAGCATGTGATGCGTCTTGGGTTGATGTTTACAAAGGATAGTTTTTGTTTTGTTGGAATTGGTTTCACTTTGAAGTTAGATATTTGAAATGGTAACTTGTTTGTAATTTTTGCATTCATGTATATGAGTGATGAAGTGAGTCAAGGTGAGTGTTAGAACTTTTTTGGACTATTAAAAAATATATTGAAATTTTTCTTAAAATAATTACCTCATACCCAAGATGAACAAACATCAAATTTATTAGAGGAAGCAAGACAAAAAACAAAAGTTAGAATTGTAAAAGGAAACTTACCTTCTTGGAGCACAAAGAGAAAAACATTGAAGCTCAATTACTCTTTCTTCTTTACTCACCCTCTTGATGCCTTATGCTGCCATCTTCCTTATGTATTTTTCCGTGAAGCCAGAACCTAGAAGCAATATTTATTGGAGAATTAGGAAAATGATTCATCTCATTGATCTCAGTACAGTGTACTGGTATTTGTACAAGTGTTTACAAGAGTGAAGGCATAACTGCCTTTAACAGAAACAAATGAAACAACTAACTTGAAGTAACTTGACTATTCAACTTGGGGGGGGGGGGGGGGGGGGGGGGTGCAAGCTGGAGAGTGTATGGAAAGCCAGCTTGGGAAGAAACTTCTGAAAAGGGGAAGAATCGTGGTTTTGTGAAGAAATCTGCCAGCTGATTGGATGAGGCAACAGGGAGTAAATGGAACAAGTTGGCCTGGAGTTTCTCCCTAACAATGTGACAGTCAATGTCTATATGCTTTGTGCATTTATGGAAGCTTGGATTGGATGCAAAATGCCTGGCCGATTGGCTATCACAATAAAGAAGAGCAGGAGTGATAGTTGGAACAGTGAGATCATGTAGAAGATAGGTTAGCCACTGCAACTCACAAGTGGTAGAGGCTAAGGCTCGATATTCGACCTCGAAGAGAAACCGTGGATTGCTTCTTGGAACGCCATGAAATAAGGGAGGAGCCAAGAAAGATGCAAAAGCCAGTAATGGACCTTCGGGTAGTAGGGCAAGTTGGCCATTCAGAGTCACTAAATGCTTTTAGTTGTAACTCAGAATCTGTAGGAAAGAAAAGTCACTGTGCAGGAGCTCCTTTGATGTATTTTAGGATGCGGATGGCCGCCTCATAGTGATGAATGGAAGGAGATTGCATAAATTGGCTTAGATTTTGTACTGCAAAGCTTATGTCTGACCGAGTGGTTGTTAAGTAGAGAAGATGACCTATAAGTCTTCTATATTCAGAAGCATCATGAGAAGGGGCATTTGTTAGGTGGAGCAACTTGTTATCCCTTTCCATGGGGGTGCTGCATGGTTTGGCAGCCAATAGACCAGAATCATTCAAGATGTCAAGCGGATATTTCCTTTGACAGAGATGAATGCCTTTGTGAGTGCGAGACACCTCAAGTCCAAGGAAATATTTAAGGTTCCCGAGATCCTTAATTCGAAATGTTGAGTGCAGAAACTGCTTGACAGAATCAATTTCAGATGAAGAGTGGCCAGTGAGATCACGTCATCAACATAGATGAGCAATGCTATAAAGGAAGATCCTTGCCTTTTGGTGAAAAGTGAGTAATCATACTGCGAGTGTGTGAAACCAATTGAGACTAATGAAGTAGAGAGCTTAGCAAACCACTAACGGCTAGCTTGCTTAAGCCCATAAAGAGATTTTGTGAGACGACAAACTTGGTTTGGCTTAGATGAACTGAGTCCCGGAGGCAATTCCATGTAAACTTCTTCATTTAATTCACCATGCAAAAACGCATTATCCACATCCAGTTGCTGCACAATCCAATTCTGTGTAGCTTTAAGAGCTAATAATAATCGGATAGTGGTGAGCTTGGCCACCGGAGAGAACGTATCAAAGAAGTCAACCCCTTCTTGTTGGGTGTAACCCTTAGCTACAAGCCGTGCTTTGTAGTGCTCAATAGAGCCATCTGCCTTGTGCTTGATGCGGTAGACCCACATGCAACCAATTGGTACCTTTCCTTTTGGCAAATCAGTTAGACACCATGTATTGTTTGCTTCTAGAGCATGCAATTCAGCCTTCATAGCTTTAATCCAATTCTCAGATTTAATTACTTGTTGGTATGTTTTAGGTTCAAAATTATTGGTAATAGCTAAGGTATAGTTAAGATGTGAAGGAGAAAGAGAGTGGTAGGACAGAATAGATGAAAGAGGATAGAGAATGTTACCTGATGAAGATGAATTGGACCCTGCTGAGTTATAGAGGTGACAATGGAAGTCTTGCAAGTTTGTAGGAACCTTGCGTTGCCTTGAATATCTTCTGAGCTTGGGAGATGGAGGTGGTGATGGGTTGTTAATTGGATTGGTTGGAGGTTCATGTTTTGTCATGTTAGGTGAATGATCAGTGGAATTGGTTTGAAGATTTGTAGGTGGAGGCTATTGAATATGGTCAAGAAGGAAATCAAATGTTTGAGAATTTGTGTTCAATGGAGTTGAATGTGATGGATTAACCTATGCAAGTGGTGAAGGATGTGAGTATGGGAAGTTTGTTTCATAAAAAATAACATTTCTGGATATGAATATTTTCTTGTGTGAATGTCAAGAACCACAAAGCCTTTGGTTCCAGTTTTGAAACCAAGAAAAACACACTTTCTGGATCTAAGGTCTAGCTTGGATCTGTTTTGTTCCAAAGTGGAGACAAAACACAATGAGCCAAAGACTTTGAAATCAAGCAAGGTCGGAAGATTATTATGTAATAGTTCAAAAGGAGTTTTGTTTTTAAGAATTGGAGATGGGAGCCTATTAATGATACAAACTGCATAAGTCACAGCATAAGACCAAAAAGCTTTAGGTAAACAAGCTTGAAACATAAGACTATGGGCAACATTTAAAATGTGCCCATGCTTTCTCTCAACAACTAAATTTTGTTGAGGTGTGGCAACACATGAGGTTTGTTGTGCAATGCCAAAGCTATTGTACAGTTCAGTGAAGTGAAATTTAGTGCCATTATATGACCTAATGGCTTTAATAACAGTATGGAATTGATTTTTAATGAAGAGAATGAAGTTTTAAATGAGAACTCTTGTCTCAGACATAAGTTTCATTAAGAAAATCTATGTATGTCTTATGTGATCATCAACCACAGCAAGGAAATATCTGTGACCATGCAAAGAAGGAACATTAAGCGGGCCCCATATGTCCATGTGGACTAAATCAAAATGTTTGAGAGTCATATTGTTATTGGATATGAAAGGTAATTTGTGTTGCTTAGCAAAATGACAAGAATCACAAACTTTATTGCTATTGTATTTAACATAAGGAAAGACTTTACAAATATGGTCTAGCACTTTATTTGAGGGATGGCCTAGCCTTAGATGTTAAACATCAAAATCACAATTTGAGTTATTAGTGTTTACAGAATGTACAGGGGGTTCTAAAAGGGATCAACGGTCCTCCTGATAGTTGTAAGTGATATAGTCCACCTTGTAACTCAGCATGCCCAATCGTCTTCAAAGAAGTTACATCCTGAATATGACAATAGGAATGAAGAAAAGTGAGTTCACAACCTAGGGAGTTTATGAGTTGCTGTACAAAAGCAATATTGAAAGCAAATTCGGGTATATATAGTACATTGAAATAACTGTAATACATCAGAAAAATTTATGGTGCTTGAATAGTTTGCTATCACAGTTGTACCATTTGGAAGGGTTACATGAATGGGATTTATGATATGAAAATTGGTAAAGAGAGTTTTATCATGAGTTACATGGTCAGTGACACCTGTATCAAGGATCCATGTATTCAAGTTGGGATTAGAATTACATGAACTTGAACCATGTTGTTGAGTTGATGACTCACCAACAAAGGAGGATTGAATCTAGCTTACTGAGTGTGGTTGGATTTTGGATTGTTGCTGCAGCAGAGTAAGGAGCTGCTGAATTTGCTCGGAACTGAATTGCTGAGTATTGGTGTCTTGTTGATTTGTTGAGGTCAAAGACTTTTCAATTGCAATTGAATCTGGATTGTTATCTGACATAGTGCAGTTGACACTATGATTGCTGTTTCTAGGCTTGTAACCAGGGGTGTTTGAAGTAGAACTCATCAATAGTGTGCCCAAATTTGTTACAACAGGTGCATTGTTTTCCATTGTTGCTACCCCTGCCCTGATAAGATCTCC
Organism: Echinosophora koreensis; assembly: GCA_035048595.1. NCBI lineage: Eukaryota > Viridiplantae > Streptophyta > Magnoliopsida > Fabales > Fabaceae > Echinosophora > Echinosophora koreensis. The sequence continues at coordinate 108,924 of JAPCYP010000233.1, forward strand.
ATCTTCCTCTGCCATTTCCCCTTCCTTGGGATCACCAATTGTTCTGATTTTGGAAAGAATTGAAGAAAACTTTGGATTCAATAATGCTTTCTCCTGTTAATTGCCTTTCTTGCTGCAGGTCATGATAATAAACTTTGTCAATATGTGGCAGAGGGTCCATCATCAAGATTTGAGTCTTGACAGTGCTATAGAGGTCACTTAAACTTTTCAAGAAACATATTGAATGCTCATAATCATTGCGCTTTTGAGCATTCTTGATCAGGGCACAAGTGCATCGAATCACACAGGAACAATCAGGTGTAAGCATTAACTCCTCAAGTTCATTCCAGAAAATCTGCATTTCTATAAAGAACTCTGACACAGTACGCTCACCTTGCTTCATTGAATGAACCTCTTGAATATCTGAGACTCGGAAGTGATCTCCTTTGGAAAATCGATGATTCAGAGTGTCCCATAGAATTTTGGCATTGTCAATGCGCATAGTACTCTGAGCAATTTGGGGAATTAGGGTTCGAGTGATTCAGGAAATGATCATCACATTGCATCGTTCCCATGCTTCATAAAGAGGATCATTTCGATTCGGTGTAGAGAATGTGCCATCGACGAACTTCAATTTGTTCTTGGATATGAGAGCTCTTCGCATTGCATGGCTCAAAGTGTTGTAATTTGGTCCATTCAATGGTGGTGAAACAAGTGTTGGACCATAGTTTTCACCTGGGTGAAGATAATAGGGACTTGAGGGATTTTGAGAAACATCAACAATGACATTTTGATTGTTGTGAACACTAACATGTTTGCTGGAATCCGAATCGGAAGATTCTGCCATGGATGAATCAAAAAGAAAAGAGCAAAGAAGCAAGAAGAAGAAGAAGAGAAAAAATTTCAGAGTTTTCGCGGAAGCAGAGAAAACTTGCTTTGTGATACCATATTGGGGAATTGGGAAAATGATTCATCTCATTGATCTCAGTACAGTGTTCTGGTATTTGTACAAGTGTTTACAAGAGTGAAGGCATAACTGTCTTTAACAGAAACAACTGAAGCAACTAACTTGAACTAACTTGACTATTCAACTTAACTAACTTTCAACTAATTTCTGTTTACATTAATTTCCTAATAATATTCCTCATGATATCTAAAGGATCAAGTAAATTTATGGGGTGAGAATTCTAAACTTTACTTATTTTCATGTCTAACTAAGCATAATAGGCTATATATTTAAACTTAGTAAATTTATATATACGCATTTTAAAAACATGATAAAATATGATTATTTATATAATAATCAATTTTTAGAATACTCACACACAGGAGAAAATCCCAAACAAGAAAAAAAAAAAAAGAGATTACGAACAGCTCTTAAAAGAGAAGATCTCATTACATCAAATAATATCATTGGTCTAACATCCATACATGCATCTTGAAGGATGGCTACTCTTGACTTCTGGAGGCTACAACTTAGAATAAATAATAACACATATTTTTGAGGAATGTAAAAATACCACCATCAAAAGTCTAACCTTCAAGTTTTGCACCATGAGGTCTCGAGTTATTTGACACCCACTATAGCGGCATGTTCCTATACCCCACATGCAATTAACAAATACTATTGAACACATATTAAGCTCAGCTTTTTGAAAGGATCCTACTATACAAGCCAGCGCTAGAACATCCAAAGCCCCCAAAGCTCAACTGTGTAGGTTGTAGCAAGCTCTAGATTTTGCATAATTCTACCTATTTATTTCCTCTTGTAATTTATTTTTGAGGCAAACCAAATCAGTTCATTTCATTACTAATAATATTCCAAATATAAAAAGGAACTGAATGAAAGATAGTGCGAGGAGCATAAGAGGTAGACGCCTTAGCTAAAGCATGAGCGCTACCATTAGCTTGTCGCCTAGTAAACACAACTTTGTAGTTGTTGTTAAGAGATAGTATGATCCTACACTCATCAATAATAGAACCAAACTTAGACATATCAGAGTTTGCAGTGTGAATATTATCCACAATCTGCTTACAATCGATCTCAAAAATAACCAAATTAGGATTTAAAAATGAAGCCCATCTAAATGCTTGAAGTAGACCCCAAGCCTATCCCTCAACTGCTGTCATAGTTGCCTTTGTCCAGTCTATTAGCGCCATGACAAATTGGCCTCTATTATCACGAACATAAATTCCACAACCCACACGGTTTTGTTCAACAAAAAATACTGCATCTAAATTAAACATTTAAAAACCATTTGGCGGTGGAAACCAAGTTTGTTTGTGTGGCAAAGTCACCGTCCCTGGGCCATGAAAATGAGGAACTTTCTGACGCACAAATCTCCATGATTTCAAAACCTCCACTGCTCTATTATAAATATGCAAAGGTTCGTCAGCTATAACCTCTCAGTACATCAAATTCCTGCTCTTCCATAAACTCCAAAGTGTCATACAAAAGCTGGAAAGTTGGGTCCTTGTTAATTGCCTACCCACCTAAAAAAATAGCTCAGAAAAAATCATTGGAGCTCAACATCTTAGACTCAATAATATTCCACAAGGAAATCCACCTCCAGCACGCTATACTAGTAGCACAATCAATAAACACATGCCAACTAGTTTCAGGCTCATTATTACAACACACATAATAAAGAGCAATATACTCCTCTAATTTGTAACCGTGTATGAACCTGTAACATCCCTAGTTGCTCTATGGATTGACGACTGTCCCCGCAAACCAACACGGGTCTTTTCAGCATGCTTTGTCCTCACTCACACGCTTCCAAGGAGAATTCCAAATCTCAATAAGAGCACCATTGCCAACTCTCCAACGGTAACCTTGCACAAGTAATATTCGAGAAGACCAGATACTACACCATATATAGCTGGGATTATGACCAATGGCAACCCCAAAAAGGTTCCCTTGAGGGAAATATTTTGCACGAAAAACTCTTGAAACTATAGTAACCGGGTTGGTAATAAATCTCCAACCTTGCTTCCCCAACATTGCAAGATTAAATGCATACAAATCTCTAAAACCCATTCCTCCCCACTCCTTCCTCATAGTCAACTTATCCCAACTAAGCCAGTTAATTCCTTTTTTATCACTTTTTTTAGAGCCCCACCAAAAAGAGTTTAACATGCGTTGAATTTCCTCCTCTAAAGATGTTGGAAGAAGAAACACACTCATACAATAAGAAGGAATAGCTTGGGCAACAGATTTTATTAAGACTTCTCTACCAGCTTGAGACAACATTTTACTGCTCCAACTAGAAATTTTCCTCCAAATTCTATCTTTAATATAATTAAAAATTGATTTTTTTTGCTTCTTCCTATCATAGATGAGAGGCCAAGATATTTACTTCCTCTTGTAATTGATTAGTAATCCTCCTCACTTGGACCCTTGTTCCCCACATTTCAAAGCTCCAGATGTGTTTATGTCAATCCCACATCGAAGAACTCTAGCACTCTCTCTCTTCATTTTTATATAAAAGGGCTGATCTTCAAATGCTTGAATCATCCACAGAAACTTATACTTGGGCCTATTACCTATTTTTGGGCCTTAGTAGCTTTAGTTAAAAAAAATTATATTCTATTCCTCTCTATGAGCCGCTCTTTTAGATTCTGTTCATGAATGCACACGTTCACGAACAACAATTGAGGTATCTTTCTTTCTCTCTTTCTTCTTATTTCTAGCGTTTATTTATTTGAATGATTCTCTTTTTTATTTTGTATTTTCTTATTTTCTTCTATTTGTTATTAATTTATTCCATTTTTTGTTAATTATATTGTGCAATTAGCTGTTCTCCAATAGTTCATCTAGAATAGCTAATTTGAAATATCATAAAACTATTTTCCCAATATGATAAGGGTATTTTTTTTAGCCAATTTTTACTTCAACATAAATTAAATCATCCCCACACAATAACAAGAGCGTACCCCAATAGTAATGTGATACATGTTTGAGAATTGTTATGCAGAAACTTTTTTCTTTTGTAAAATTATTGTTGTTCGGACATTCAACTAATTAAAAATTACATTAAAAAGCACGAATTTACTTTTGAATAAATTAAAACACACTAATATTTAAAGATATGATGATAAACTAAATTGTTTTAAAAAAGTAATGAAGTTGAATATCGAATCACTTGTTTGAATACCGTTAAAATAATAATAAAATAGTATTTCATAAAGAAAATTTTCCATACACACAAGATTAGGATTATTTTTGCACTAAAACTAACAAGAATGTTATTTCTACTTGGGTATCTAACATAACTGCAAAACATGTTTACGCCTCTTCAAACACTACCCAGTCATGCTAATAGGATGAAATCAAAATTAATTTAAACATTTTAAAAAATATATAATAAATAAGTCCACCTTTATACAATGTATAAGAGTGTTTACGCATTTACTTGAGATATTTATGTTGATTTATAAAACTAAAGCCTTTTATCTATAAAACCACAAAATATATAATGTTTGAAGTGTAAAACCTGTTTTTACCTTTACATGGTGTCCAACTTGTTGGCATGGTCTATGACGCACATTTGCACCAAAAACGTGATTATCTTCTTAAACAATATCATTGTCTTGCTAATATAGCAGGAAATCAAAATGATTCTACAGAGATTATTCAATAGCATAATGGATAAACAAACTTTTGTATAAGCTATAGATGGTTTAGCCTTTTAATTTGAACATACCTTTTAGTAATTTAAAGTTCTAATTTTATTATTGTTGATTCAAAGTAAACCTGTATAAACTCATTTCAATTGTTCATTGGAGCTGACTTTCATTCATATCTAGCATAATGCTCCAACTATTGGTTTGCAACCCAAGGGCAATAAGGCAATTGGATATGAAAATCCAGCATATGAGACACAATACATCTCAAATGAAACTCACCTTGAGAATTGCACAACAATTATTCAGGTACTCACTATCTTTATTTCTAGTTTTATGTCTCAATTATGTGTTATATATATATATATATATATATATATATATATATATATATATATTTGGTTGATTTCAAATTATGTTATATTGTAAGAGAGAAAAAATAATCACAACAGAGTTTCAACATTATCTTTTTTTTCGCTAAAGATTACTCCAAACCCAACTTATTGTTTATTTATTTGCCATCCTCCATAATTCATTTATAACTAAATCCATGCTTTCATTGTCCAGTGATCAGTTTACATGAAGGAAGGATTAATTCATGGTTAAGATTTTTTTGTGGAAATTTGGACACGTCAAAGAACCTAGATTTTGAACCATAGTTACTAGGAACGAAAATGCACCACGAACTGGGACGAAAGAACCAGTTCGTGGTTCTAGAGGGGAAGGAGCGAACTAGCTAGGTAGCTATGTTTTGCACTCTTGGCTAAGTTGAATAATAGCGAGATTAAGGTTTCTATTCACAACAACACAATATATATTTGGTGTGCCAAAAGGCATTATTGTCAGTGATGCCACCTCCTTTTGGCCTCCACTTTCTCCTCAAACTATTTTCGACTTCCTAAATGATTATACAAAATAGCCTCAGGTTCACAATCTTAACGACCTTTATTTAAAAAAATGCTAATCATTCTATATGTGATATACAATCTTCAGGGGCTTAGGGAGAGAATAGATATTACTAATATTCAGATTGAGAATGAAAATTTGTTAGCAGAAAACATGATGATGAGAGAGGAATTGAAGAATTTACTTTGCTCGGCATGTGGGTGTCCACCCTCAGAGGATCAGGAAGAGCACCAAGTTGGGTTGCAAAACTTAAAGCTGGAAAATGCACAACTAAAAGAGGCTAGTTAATTACTTTCAATTGATTATGTTTTTTTATGTGAATTTTCTCTCCTATTAAATACTATGGATATAATTGATATATACGGATAATATAAAGACTTTTAGCCGGCAACTAATTAGAAATTGACGCATCATTTAGAAGGTGTGACTTTTATCCCAACTACCTTAAAAGTTATTTGATTTCTGATTGGTTGATAGTGTATAAAATTTAGATGGAAAATGCATACCAATTAAACTCAAATACTATTACTAGTTTATTTTATTTTATGTTTTAAACAAAGGAATGCAATGGGTTCATTTTCAATTGATATTCATTTATTAATTAATTTTCAGACTGAGAGAATGTCCAAGCTTCTTTCAAGCTACATACACAGTGGGACAAATCGAATTTCACAACCTGCTGGAGTTTCCCAAGATGATATGTTGTCCCAAACGAGCACAAGCTCAGATATGAAAAAGCAATAATGATAGACTAGATGTTGAACCCACGCATTGCGTGATGTAATGAATTGTTTGGACCATCTTTTCTATTGCATCTATTTTATATATTTTTTATTATTTATCATATGATATAGGGATGTTAAATTGTAAACCAGACAATAAATTAATTTTTATTATAATCTGTAGAATATTATTTAAACATTTGACATAAAAATATGTAAATTTTGTATAGAAATAATAATTCTGCTTACACCAAGCAAAGTTGTAGATTCCAAAAAAAAGCAATAACTCAAGTTATTCATATTGACTAAATTGTGAATAAGCCTTTGGACCATATGTCCTTTACAATTGTCCCTATTCATTTTAACTTTATGGTGCTAAACCTTAACATTCCACCAAGTACCATGACAATTGAGAATTTTGTAAACCTTCCTTTTCAGCCATATAGTCATACTGTATTGTCCCATGAATTTTCTTTTCTTTGAAACTTTTCTCTTTAAGCTTTGTCTCAAGATTGACTCTTCGTATGAGAATATTGTTTCTTATGTGTCTTTTGTTTTTTCCCCCTAACATTAGGATCCCATGGTGTGTAATGACAATTGAGCACTTTGTAAGCCATTCTTTTCAACCATATAGTCAAATTGTGTGGTCCTACATGTTTTATTTTCTTTGAAGCTTTCTCCTTAAGCTTTGTATCAAGACTGACTATTCATATGAGGGTGTTGTCTCTTGTGTGTCTTTTGATTTTTTTCCTTAATTATCACTTAAGGATTGAAGCTTCAGTTTCGACTACTCGCTTTTGGATGACTTTTTAGTTATTTGATTTTGTTTTGAAACTTGGTTCCTCTTTGCCTGATAATATTGTTCCTTCATCTGATGTTTTTTCCTTTGGTTAAATTGCCTCCTTGTTATAATATAAAGATAATCGTTTGTTGTTGTAAACAATGATGAATTGTTTAAAAGTTCGATTCTGACTACATATATCAACATGTTATCATTCAAATTCCATGTTAAAATAAAAATAGTTGAAGTAGAGCATGTAACCGTTGGTCCATATTCATGTTAATCATACAAATCCATGGAAATGGAAAATAAAAATGGTGAAAATATGTGAGGTTGACATGTCAATGAAATGTAGATTTATGAAGATAAAAGGCTGATGGTTATACTTGCTGAAGTGGCAACGCTAGAGCCGCGCTTCAAAAATTATATATTATAATAGTTACTGCAACTACTGCAATGGAAGAATTAGTAAGGCTTTTGCGTATGAATGAACTCTTCTGGTTCAGGTCTATAGATGGTAGGAAATTCATTCTTCAGTGACAGTGCTACAAAAATGTATTCCATACCATTAATCACTTAAAGGGTCCTCATGCACGTTTTGATTCATAAAACGATCTGTTGTTGCAAATCAATCCTGAAAAACCAGAAGACAGAACACGCACAGTATCTATATTCTAAAACCAAGTAATCTGAAAACTTAAAGAAAGTAAAGAATAGATGAACAACAGAGAAACTTGATTCTCCTTCACCTAGCTCTCACTTTGTTTTCTGCCCTTGATCCCAACCCAAGAAAACTCACTCAGCTGTTTTTTTTCTTTTCTCTCAGTTTCTGTAATTCTCAATCAAGTTATCACAAAGTGATTTCTAATCCTCTTTTCTGATGCTTTATAATACAGCAAAAACAGAATAGAGTTATTACATAACAGAAATTAGTTATAACTAATAACTAATTCTAATAAACAGAAAGCTAACTAAAAGGGAATATGCCATTTTCAACAATCTCCACCTTGGCATATTCCATTTACAAACTCTGGAATAAAACTGTACTTAAGTATGCTATCCTTGTCCAAATGAATCAACATTCTGCAATCTTTAACAAGTTCAAGCAGTGCCTAAACTTGCTCAATGGAACCACTTTAGTGATGAAGTCTGTTAGGTTTTCCGATGTATGAACCTTCTTTATCTGCACTGTTCCATCTGAGATGATGTCTCTAATTCAGTATAGCCTAATATCAATGTGTTTTGTTCTTTCATGGTAAGTGTGATTCTTACACAAATGAAATGCACTTTGATTATCACAAAACACATTGATATTTTCCTGTGAAATTCCAAGTTCTTTGATCAGCCCTTTCATCCATAAAGCTTCCTTAACTGCTGCTGTAATACCTATGTATTCAGCCTCTGTGGTGGACAAAGCCACTATATGCTGCAGAGAAGCTTTCCAGCTGACAGTGTTTCCAAATAAAGTGAAAACATAACCTGTCAAAGATCTCTTTTTATCATGATCTCCAGCAAAGTCTGTGTCCACAAACCCTTGTGCTCCACCAGAGTTCTGATCATCTTTACCATACCTTAAACTAGTATTTATTGACCCCTTGATGTATCTGAGAATGTGTGTAACAACAAGCTAGTGTTGATTTCTAGGATTTCCCGTAAACTTGCTACCCAAACTGAGTGCATAGGCTAAGTTCGGACGAGTGCAAACCATTGCATACATTAGACTGCCTGTTGCACTTGCATATGGTACCTTCTCCATCTCTTCCAATTCTGCAGGAATTGTAGGACTGTCTTCAAGAGATAACTTGAAGTGAGAAGCAATAGGAATGCTTGCTGATTTTGCATCTGCCATGTAAAATTTGTTCAGAACTTTCTCAAGATAATCCTTCTGTGTGATGGTGAGAACTCCAGTGTCTTCATGCCTTGTAATTTCCATTCCAAGTATCCTCCTAGCTGGCCCCAAATCTTTCATTTCAAATTCAGTCTGAAGCATCTTCTTAAGTGTTTGTATCTCTGGCACACTCTTGCTTGCCAATAGCATGCCATCAACATATAGGAGAAGATAGATGTAGTCATTACATTCTAGTTTCTTGTAAAAAACACAGCTATCAAAATTACTTCTTATATTTGATACTAAGAATAAAGCTATCAAACCTTTTGCACCATTGCCTTGGTGATTTTTTTAGACCATACAAAGATTTTTGAAGATGACATACCCAACCCTCTTTTTTGTTCAAGGTACAAGCCAAATTGTGCTACCATTGCAAGGAGTACTCTTATTGAGCAATGTTTTACAATTGGTGCAAATATCTCATTGAAGTCCACTCCTTCTCTTTGAGTGAACCCTTTAGCTACTAGTCTAGCTTTGTAGCTTGGAGTTTTGTTTTCAGCAATTCCTGCCTTTCTTTTAAAGATCCATTTGCTGGCCACCAGTCTAGCTCCATTTGGTTTCTCCACTAATTTCCAAGTCTGATTTCTGTGCAGAGATTTCATCTCCTCTTCCATTGCAAGTTGCCATTTATGATGATCTTTACTATCCATGGCTTCCTTGTAGGAACTTGGTTCTTCATTAGTGACTTTATCAACTGCACTGAAAGCATATGTTATCATATCAGCATATCCAAACCTCTGAGGTGGTTTGATTGTTCTTCTAACCCTGTCTCTAGCCAGAAAGTAGCCCTGTTCAGCAGCTTCATCATTGCAAGTATTAGTATGATCTTCTACTTCTTGATCCAGATGATCAAGTTCCTTGTTGACCTGCTCCTCCATGTCTTTTCCTTCAAGCTCCACCTCAATTTGAGGTTCTTCATGCTTTTCTGAATTTTCCATGACTTCTCTAGATGGTTTGGCCTTAAACATTTCAACTTCATGAAAGATTACATCTCTGCTAATGAGGCATTTCTTATCATCAATGGACCAGATTCTACAACCTTTTACTCCATCAGGATATCCCATAAACAAGCCCTTCTTTGCTCTTGGCTGAAGCTTACCTTCATTCACATGGTAGTAAGCTGGACAGCCAAAGATTCTGAGATTTGTATAATCTGTTGGACTACCTTTCCATGCCTCTTGAGGCGTTTTGAATTCAAGAGCTGAGGATGGACTCCTATTGATGAGATAACATGTAATATGGACAGCCTCTCCCCAAAATTACCTTGGTAAGTTTGCATTTGACAGCATGTACCTTACCCTTTCTAGGAGAGTCCTATTCATCCTCTTTGCAAGACCATTTTGCTGGGGTGTCTTTCTTACAGTGTGATTTCTGTATATACCATGTTCTTTGCAGAAATTGTTAAATACATCTCCACAAAATTCCAAACCATTGTCTGTTCTCAAAACCTTTATCTTCCTATCACATTGATTTTCTACTCGGGTTTTCCAATGCACAAAGGTTTTAAATGCTTCATCTTTACTCTTTAACAGATAAATCCATACTTTTCTACTAAAGTCATCAATAAAAGTAATGATGTATCTGTTACCTCCATGTGTTGGAGTCCTTGATGGCCCCCGCAAGTCAGAATGAATGTAGTCAAGTCTGCCCTCTGTCTTGTGAGTTCCAGTGTTGAACCTGATTCTGGTTTGCTTGCCAAAGACATAATGTTCACAAAATTCATGGGCTTCTAATTTGTCTCCACATAGAAGTCCTTGTTTCTCCTGTTCCTGCAGACCATATTCACTGATATGCCCCAACCTTTGATGCCATATTACTCCTTTGTTGATGCCTGAATCTGATGCCACTGATGAAACACCAGTGATTGCATTTCCTTTTAACACATATAGCCCATTCTTCCTATCTCCCTTCATGATCACCTGAGCTCCTTTGAGTACTTTTAGAACAGAATTTTTAGCCTTGAAACCGAAACCAGCTTCTTCCAATGTTCCCAAAGAAATTAAGTTTCTTTTGAGATCAGGAACATATTTAACTTTACTCAAGATCTTCTCAGTACCATCTGTGAGTTTAAGTCTAATGGATCCAATGCCAACAACTTTACATGTTGCATTGTTTCCCATTACAACTTGACCTCCAGCAAGTGATTGGTAATCAAGAAACCATTGTTTGCTTGGACATATGTGGAAGGAGCACCCTGAGTCCATGACCCATTCAGATTCACCTTGATAGTTGGCAGCTACAAGAACATCAGCACTTTCATAGCCATCGGAAGCCACTGAAGCATCTCCCTTCTCTTCCTTGTTTTTCTTTTTCTTGGACCTTCTTTCTGGACAGTTTTTCTTGATATGCCCTTCTTTGTGACACAAGAAGTACTTCCATTTTCCCTTTGATTTTGATCTTGATCGATCCTTTCCCTTGCCTTCTCTCTTGTCATGCCTTCCCCTTGCTGTAAGGTTTTCTCCCACATCACCATCTTTATTCTCTGACTTCTTGGACAACTCCTTCGAGATCAAGGCTGCTTGTACTTCTTCTAGTGACATTGACTCTCTTCCATAAACAAGAGTATCCGCAAGATTATCGTAGGAACTGATTAATGAACGAATTAGAAGCAAGGCTTGGTCTTCATCATCTATTTTTAATTCAATGTTTTCAAGATCCAGTATCAGCCTGTTGAACTCATCCATGTGATCTTCAATGGATGTTCCAGGTTGCATCCTGAGTGTGCAGAGTTTCTGCTTGAGGCAGAGGCGATTTGCCAATGACTTTGTCATGTAGAGATTCTCGAGCTGTAACCAGACAACAGAAATGGATTTTTCCTTTGAAACTTCGCGAAGAACCTTGTCACCCAAACACAATATTATTGCATTATGAGCCTTGTTCGAGAGTTCTTTCTTCTCTTTTTCAGTCATTGTGTTGGGTGCCTTTTCTAACCCTTGATGAACAAGAAAAGCTCTCATCTTCAATCTCCATAGGGCGAAGTCGTTCTTGCCATTGAACTTCTCAATGTCATATTTTGCCATTGTCATTTATCCTTCCTTCTAGCTCCTGATACCAGTTGTTGCAAATCAATCCTGAAAAACCAGAAAGCAGAGCACACATAGTATCTATATTCTAAAACCAAGTAATCTGAAAACTTAAAGAAAGTAAAGAATAGATGAACACCAAATGTTTGATGACGGAGTTCGGCCAAAAATTGATGCCTATGTCTCCGGGAGTAAACAAGCTTAAGTCCAATCTTATTCAGAGTATGCAGATTACAGCAAAGAAACTTGATTCTCCTTCACCTAGCTCTCACTTTGTTTTCTGCCCTTAATCCCAATTACACCCGAGAAAACCCAAGAAAACTCACTCAGCTGTTATTCCTCTTTTCTCTCAGTTTCTGTAATTCTCAATCAAGTTATCACAAAGTGATTTCTAATCCTCTATTCTAATGCTTTATAATACAGCAAAAACAAAATAGAGTTGTTACATAACAGAAATTAGTTATAACTAATAACTAATTCTAATAAACAAAAAGCTAACCAAAAGGGAATATGCCATTTTCAACAAGATCATTCACAAATGGTGAGCATGGGTGGGGCACAATTAGTTGACATGATTTTATCTTTCTTTCTTTTTTTCTTTTGTTGCTCCCCTTGGCTTTATTGGATGAGGATCTGCTGTCTCATTTTGATGTATCACACCCTATCCCACCAATAATATCTTGTCACATATTCTATAATTTTAAAATTACATGAAACTTTAACTTATATGGCAACATATTTTTTCTAAGGAAAGGGTGTGTGATACATCAATATGAGACAACAAATCTTTATCACTCTTTATTAATATTTCATTGATTATATATGTTCCCATTTTAATTTCTAGGACAAATGGGTTGATCTTCTCTCAACAATTGTTAAAAAAGCACAAACAATCGAAGTACTTGAAAGTGGTTTGTCTGGAAGCCGAAGTGGGTCCTTGCAGTTGGTATGTTTTCCCAAAAACGTACCAACAACCAATTTAGCATTCTGAAAAGGTGCTTAAGATGAACACTACTAACATGCAAAGCAACCATCAATATAATGAAGATTACGTGACCTTGGGCAACGTGTGCTTCTTGCATTCCTTACTCTTGCAATGAGTCTTCTTTGTTTTGGGAATGTTCACCTACAACAACAAAAAGTTGCACAATGTGAATGACTTAGTGCCCAATATTACAACCCAATAAATCCAAATATTCATTTAACTCTCAATTCTTATTCACCTAACCTAGGCCATAGAACATGCATCAAATGACAAAAGAATCAACATTTAATAGTTAATTTGAACAAAAATCAAAATTAAATGGAGCATGAACATTGCATTTGGACTGCAATTCAAAAGGGATTAATATATATGGTTATAAAAAAGGGAAAAAAGACCAAGAAAAATAAATTAGTGATTATCTGAAATGCTTAACCAAAAATGATTAAACAAAACAAAAAAGATGGTGATAAATGGGTGTATCGTGAATCAAGAAGAAAATGGGAAAAAATACCAAGAAAAAGTAAAAAAAAAAAGGGAATAAAAATAAAAATAAATTTCCTGAACGTAAACCATAAAAAGGAAAAAGGGGAACCTCATGAAGCATATGGAGATCAAAGGTTGAGTTCCTTCAACAAAGTCTTCTTCTTGACCTTGACTGGCAAAATTGCCACTCAAAACAGCCCTTAAAATTGTTTTCCTGTACTGGTTCCTCTTCTTATCCTCACCAGAATCGTGATTCTTGGAGCCGCCACGGTTAGGGCTTTGACAGTAACAGAAGACAGAAGATGCAATCGTAAATATCACTAATAGAGGAAATGAGAAAGTAATAGAGTTTATGAGGAGAGAACTGCAGAGGAGAGGGAAGATGGAAAAAGGGATAGGAATGATAGGATGAGAGAGATCTACGAGGAAAGAAATTGAAATTTGAGGGCTAGGAAGTTGAAAGTTGAAAGTTGAATTTGAATTTTGAATTTTGAATTTTGAGGGTAGTAATAAATAAATAGAAGAAGAGATAGAAGTCACAAATTTGTCCTCAAATAAGGACACATGTCACAATTCTAAAGTGCGTATTTTAGGGTTTTTGTTGGGCCTTACAATGTTTATATAGATAGTAGAAGATAGTAGATGCCTTTGCATGCCATTTGCTTAAAAAAAAAAAAGGATGCTTAATATTCAAGGTGCCTTTGTGACGACTTTGGCTGTGGGAAACCTAGAGGGAGTATTTCGCACCATACTTTCTCACGACTTTGGCCATGGGAAATCTAGTGGGAGTATTTTGGGGGTCTGGGTCGTGGGAAATGTCAAATCTTCCCACGGCTACAAGGCCCTGGGTAAAAAGCCCTGGGAAATAGCCGAATTTCTTAGAGCTTTGTGTACAATAACCATAGAAATTTTTAAGCTCAATAGCAGCAGCAGAACCTTTCTAGCAACTCAATGAAACAGAATTTGAATGTCCAATTTGTGCAATGCAGATTTCAAAACCATAGATATGTGGTTTGCAAACTATGCATGAATTGCAACCTTTATGTTCATTCTTCTATATTTGTTATGTAGAATTCGGGTGAATATCCAATTGGCTAAGTTTGTTAGTTTATGCCATGTACAAATTAGCTATGTGATAACAGTTGATAGGAAGAGTAGTTAGTAGTTTCTGTTTTGACAGTTAGAGAAACTGAATTGTAACTGCCTTGCCTATGCACTGCTTATATAAAGTCATAGCTAGGCATTAGCATATAGAGAATTCTCTCTTGAGTGATATATGCTAAAAACAAGAGTTGAGTGATTCATTGTAAAAGCAAGTGAGTGCAAGTGAGGGAGTGTGTGAGTCCATACCTGAGATTCTTGTACTGTAAAGTCTTGGCATAGTGGATGAAAGTCTCAAATGCAGTGTGGATGTAGGGGCTATTGTTACTGTGCCCTGAACCACGATAATTTTCTTGTCTTCTCTATCTCTTCCTTCTTTTGTTTCTTGCCAAGTTCGACATAGACAAGTTCACTGGTGAAAACGATTTCAGCTTGTGGAGAATCAAGATGAAAGCCCTCTTGGTTCATCAAGGTCTCGAGGATGCATTGATGGGAGAAGCTAAGCTTCTGGAGAATCTTTATGAGAAAGAAAAGAAAGACATGCTTAGCAAGGCTCACAGCACCATCATTCTCTCCCTAGGCGATGCGTTCTTAGGGAAGTGGCTCAGGAGTCAACTGCAGCAGGTGTTTGGTTAAAACTTGAAAGTCTCTATATGACAAATTCCTTAACCAATAAGTAGTACTTGAAGAAGCAACTTCATCAGCTTAAGATGGAAGAAGGTATGTCGATAAAGGATCATGTCTCATTCTTTACAACATTGTTCTTGATCTGCAGAGTATTGATGTTACAATAACTGAAGAGGATCAGGCAGTAATGCTTCTTTGTTCTCTACCTCCATCATTTTAGAACCTAGTTGATACAATGTTGTATGGTAGAGACACTCTTACAGTGGAAGAGGTTAAGGCAACTTGAATTCCAAGGAAATGAAGAGAAAGATCACTGAGAATAGAGGAGAAAATGGTGACGCTGAAGGTCTCTTTGCTCAAGGAAGGTCAGAAAAAAAGGGAAGGAAAAGGCAAGAACCGGTCAAGATCAAAGTCTAAATCCATGAAGGGGTGCTACTATTGTCAAAAGGAAGGTCACTTCAGGAAAAACTGTCCTGAAAGGAAAAAGAAGAATGGTGGCAGCAACAACAACAATTTCAGTTCAAATGAAGCAGCTGTCGCGTCAGACGGTTATGAAAGTTCTGATGTATTCGCAGTCACTGAAGAAATGGGAAGTGATGAGTGGATCCATGATTCTGGATGCTCATATCACATGTCTCCAAATCAAGAATGGTTTGATTCCTACAAGGAAGTTGATGCAGGAAAGGTTCTGATGGGCAATGACATTGCTTGCAAAGTCAAGGGAATTGGTACTGTCAAGATTAAACTTGTTGATGGGACAGTCAAAACTCTCACTGATGTCAGACATGTGCCTGAGCTTAAGAGGAACCTGATATCATTTGGCATGCTGGATCAAGCTGGATGCTGCTTTACTGGTGAAGGAGGAACCTTGAAGATCATCAAAGGATCATTGTTAATCATGAAAGGAACCAGGAAGCATGGCTTGTACAGGCTGCAAGGTAAAACCATATTAAGCCCTGCTAGTTTAGTTTCTATGTCAAAAGTCAATTCTATAGCTCTTTGGCATTATAGACTAGCACATATAAGTAGCAAAGGTTTGGAAGAATTACACAAACAAGGCTTAATTGGGAATGGAGACTTTGGAAAACTTGAATTCTGTGAACACTGCCTCTATGGCAAACAGAAGAGACTAAAGTTCTCTACTGGATCACACAATACTAAGTCAATACTAGAATATGTTCACTCAGACATATGGGGACCTGCAAAGGTTCCCTCATTGGGAGGAGCTAGATATTTCATATCGTTTATTGATGATTGTTCAAGGAAGGTTTGGATTTACTTGCTAAAGCATAAAAATCAAGCTTTTAAATGTTTCAAGAAATGGAAGGTACTTGTTGAGAATCAAACAGGTAAGAAGGTGAAAGTCCTGAGGACAGACAATGGTCTGGAATATCTCAGTGAAGAATTCACTGAATTTTGCAAGGATCATGGCATAGTAAGGCATACTCCCCAACAGAATGGTTTGGCAGAAAGGATGAATAGAACTATCTTGGAGAGGGTCAGGTGCATCCTCTCTTTTGCAAACCTGAACAAAAGCTTTTGGGGACAAGTAGTCCATACAGCTAGCTACCTGATCAATAGATCACCCTCCTCAGCCATAGGTTTTAAAACACCAGAAGAACTATGGTCTGGAAGGGCACCTAGCTATGATAACATTAGAATATTTGGCTGTCCAGCATATATTCATGTCAATCAAGGAAAGCTAGAACCAAGATCAAAGAAAGGAGTCTTTCTTGGATATCCTGATGGGGTGAGGGCTACAAGGTATGGTTAACTGGTCCAGGTGGAGGCAAATGCATGATCAGCAGAGACATTGTGTTCCTTGAAGAAGCAATGCTTGAGAAGACTGAAGATAAATCCAACCAGTTACAGAACAATGATAAGACAAAGAAGAGAGTTCAGTTTGAGGTGGAGCATACTGAAACAGAAAGACAAGCAATCTCACCTGAATCAGAAACTGAACCTGAAACTGAAACAGAAGTTGAAACTTCTCAGTCCACACCAGCACAATCTTCTTACAACTTGGTTAGGGACAGAGAAAGGAGACATATTAGAGCACCTCAAAGATTTGGCTATGCAGATTTGGTTGCATATGCTTTAAGTGTTGAAACAGAACTACAAGATTCTGATCCTGGCAGTTTAAAAGAAGCAATTTCTAGTCCTGATCATGAGATGTGGAAGACTGCTATGACCGAAGAAATTGATTCATTGATGAAGAACAACACTTGGGAATTGGTTGAAAAACCACCAAAGCAGAAAATTGTTGGCTACAAGTGGATATATAAAAGGAAACCTGAAGTTCCAGGAGTAAAGAGTATCAGATACAAGGCCAGGCTTGTAGCTAAAGGCTACACACAGATAGAAGGGATTTATTTCAATGAAATCTTCTCTCCAGTGGTGAAGCATACAAGCATAAGAGTCATTCTATCTCTTGTGACTGTTTATGATCTAGAATTGGAGCAAATGGATGTGAAAGCAGCATTCTTACATGGTCAGCTGGAGGATAGAACCTAAATGAACCAACCAGAGGGATTTGAAGTAAAGGGAAAAGGGCATATGGTTTGTCTATTGAAAAGGTCTCTATATGGCCTAAAGCAATCTCCTAGACAATGGTATAAGAGATTTGACTCTTTTATGCTCTCAAACAGCTATGTCAGAAGTTCATTTGACAGTTGTGTTTACTTCAAAAGGCTTGAATCAGGTTGTTTCACATATCTTCTACTTTATGTAGACAATATGCTTATTGCTTGCTCAGATATGAATGCAATAAGGAAGCTCAAAGAACTTCTAAACTCGAGTTTGAAATGAAGAAATTGCGAGCTGCTAGAAGGATTCTAGGCATGGAGATCATCAGAAAGAGATCAGAAAGATTACTCCTCTTGAATCAATCCAGCTATATTCAAAAGGTTCTGCACATATTCAACATGTATGATGCAAAGCCAGTAACCACTCCTATAGCTGGACACTTCAAATTGTCTGTAAATCAATCACCTAAGTGTGATGAAGAGATGAAATTCATGAGCAACATACCATACTCAAATGCAACAGGCAGTCTAATGTATGCTATGGTTTGCTCTAGGCCTGACTTAGCATATGCTGCTAGCTTAGTCAGTAGATTCATGGGAAATCCAGGCAATGAGCATTGGTTTGCTGTTAATTGGATTCTCAGGTACCTTAAAGGTACCAAATCACTTGGATTGATTTTTGTCAAAACAGGATCAACAAATCCGAACCTTGAAGGATTTGTAGATGCTGATTTTGCAGGAGACATTGACAAAAGGAGATCACTAACAGGCTACATCTTTACTCTATATGGGAATGTAGTAAGCTAGAAAGCTAATCTTCAGTCCATTGTTGCACTATCAACAACTGCGTCAGAGTATATTGCTCTAACTGAAGCAATTAAAGAAGCTATATGGTTGAAAGACTTTATAACTGAGTTGGAAGGGAAAGAAACTCCTACAACTGTTTACTGTGACAGCCAAAGTGCAATTTGTCTCTCAAAGAATCAAGTATTCCATGATAGGACAAAGCCCATTGATATAAGGCTGCATTTCATCCGAGACATAATTGAACAAGGAATGGTCGAAGTGAAGAAGGTTTCCACTGAAGATAATCCAGCCATATGTTAACTAAAGTGGTTCCAAACACCAAATTCCAGCATTGCCTAGATTTGGTGAATGTTGGAACCTGCTGCTGCAACTAAGAGTCCTTAAGGGACTGATGGCATCTCTAACAACTTGTATTGAAGATTCAAGGTGAGAATTGTAGAATTCGGGTGAATCTCCAATTGGCTAATTTTGTTAGTTTATGCCATGTACAAATTCGCTATGTGATAACAGTTGATAGGAAGAGTAGTTAGTAGTTTCTGTTTTGACAGTTAGAAAAACTGAATTGTAACTGCCTTGCCTATTTATTGCTTATATAAAGTTATAGCTAGGCATTAGCATATAGAGAATTCTCTCTTGAGTGATATATGCTAAAAATAAGAGTTGAGTGATTCATTGTAAAAGCAAGTGAGTGCAAGTGAGGGAGTGTGTGAGTCCATACCTGAGATTGTTGTACTGTAAAGTCTTGGCATAGTGGATGGAAGTCTCAACTGCAGTGTGGATGTAGGGGCTATTGTTATTGTGCCCTGAACCACGATAATTTTCGTGTCTTCTTCTCTATCTCTTCCTTCTTCTGTTTCTTGCATCACAAGCACCAAAGTGCAGACCTCCAATTCTATGTTCTTGATTTAACAACTGGTATCTAGAGCCTCTACTGGGAGGCGTATTCCGCGATGGGGTCAGCCATGTTCGACCTAGACAAGTTCACTGGTGAAAACGATTTCAACTTGTGGGCAATCAAGATGAAAGCCATCTTGGTTCAACAAGGTCTTGAGGATGCATTGATGGGAGAAGCTAAGCTTCTGGAGAATCTTTATGAGAAAGAAAAGAAAGACATGCTTAGCAAGGCTCACAGCACCATCATTCTCTCCCTAGGCGATGCGGTTCTTAGGGAAGTGGCTTAGGAGTCAACTGCAGCAGGTGTTTGGTTAAAACTTGAAAGTCTCTATATGACTAAGTCCTTAACCAATAAGCTATACTTAAAGAAACAACTTCACCAGCTTAAGATGGAAGAAAGTATGTCGATAAAGGATCATGTCTCATCCTTAACAAGAATTGTTCTTGATCTGCAAAGTATTGATGTTACAATAACTGAAGAGGATCAGGCAGTAATACTTCTTTGTTCTCTACCTCCATCATTTTAGAACCTAGTTGATACAATGTTGTATGGTAGAGACACTCTTACAGTGGAAGAGGTTAAGGCAACTCTGAATTCCAAGGAAATGAAGAGAAAGATCAATGAGAATAGAGGAGAAAATGGTGATGCTGAAGGTCTCTTTGCTCGAGGAAGGTCAGAAAAAAGGGAAGGAAAAGGCAAGAACTGGCCAAGATCAAAGTCTAAATCCAAGAAGAGGTGCTACTATTGTCAAAAGGAAGGTCACTTTAGGAAAAACTGTCCTAAAAGGAAAATGAAGAATGGTGGCAGCAACAACAACAATTTCAGTTCAAATGAAGCAGCTGTTGTGTCAGATGGATATGAAAGTTCTGATGTATTGGCAGTCACTGAAGAAATGGGAAGTGATGAGTGGATCCTTGATTCTGGATGTTCATATCACATGACTCCAAATCAAGAATAGTTTGATTCCTACAAGGAAGTTGATGCAGGAAAGGTTCTGATGGGCAATGACATTGCTTGCAAAGTCAAGGGAATTTGTACTCTCAAGATTAAACTTGTTGATGGGACAGTCAAAACTCTCACTGATGTCAGACATGTACCTGAGCTTAAGAGGAACCTGGTATCACTTGGCATGCTGGATCAAGCTGGATGCTGCTTTACTGGTGATTGGTGAAGGAGGAACCTTGAAGATCATCAAAGGATCATCGTTAATCATGAAAGGAACCAGGAAGCATGGCTTGTACAGGCTGCAAGGTAAAACCATATTAAGCCCTGCTAGTTTAGTTTCTATGTCAAAAGTCAATTCTATAGCTCTTTGGAATTATAGACTAGCACATATAAGTAGTAAACGTTTGGAAGAATTACACAGACAAGGCTTAATTGGGAATGGAGACTTTGGAAAACTTGAATTCTGTGAACACTGCCTCTATGGCAAACAGAAGAGAGTAAAGTTCTCTACTGGATCACACAACAATAAGTCAATACTAGAATATGTTCACTCAGACATATGGGGACCTACAAAGGTTCCCTCATTGGGAGGAGCTAGATATTTCATATCGTTTATTGATGATTGTTCAAGGAAGGTTTGGATTTACTTGCTAAAACATAAAAATCAAGCTTTTAAATGTTTCAAGAAATGGAAAGTACTTGTTGAGAATCAAACAAGTAAGATGGTGAAAGTCCTAAGGACAGACAATGGTCTGGAATATCTCAGTGAAGAATTCACTGAATTTTGCAAGGATCATGGCATAGTAAGGCATAAGAAAGTAAGGCATACTCCCCAACAGAATGGTTTGGTAGAAAGGATGAATAGTAATATCTTGGAGAGGGTCAGGTGCATCCTCTCTTTTGCAAACCTGAACAAAAACTTTTGGGGAGAAGTAGTCCATACAGCTAGCTACCTGATCAATAGATCACCCTCCTCAGCCATAGGTTTTAAAACACCTGAAGAACTATGGTTTGGAAGGGCACCAAGCTATGATAACATTAGAATATTTGGTTGTCCAGCATATATTCATGTCAATCAAGGAAAGCTAGATCCAAGATCAAAGAAATGAGTCTTTCTTGGATATCCTAATGGGGTGAAGGGCTACAAGGTATGGTTAACTGGTCCAGGTGGAGGCAAGTGGATGATCAGCAGAGACATTGTGTTCCTTGAAGAAGCAATGCTTGAGAAGGCTGAAGATAAATCCAACCAGTTACAGAACAATGATAAGACAAAGAAGAGAGTTCACTTTGAGGTGGAGTATACTGAAACAGAAAGACAAGCACCTGAATCAGAAACTGAAACAGAAGTTGAAACTTCTCAGTTCACACCAGCACAATCTTTTTACAACTTGGTTAGGGACAGAGAGAGGAGACATATTAGAGCACCTCAAAGATTTGGCTATGCAGATTTGATTGCATATGCTTTAAGTGTTGAAACAGAACTGCAGGATTCCGATCCTGGCAGTTTCAAATAAGCAATTTCTAGTCCTGATCATGAGATGTGGAAGACTGCTATGACAGAAGAAATTGAATCATTGATGAAGAACAACACTTGGGAATTGGTTGAAAAACCACCAAAGCAGAAAATTGTTGGCTACAAGTGGATATATTAAAGGAAACCTGAAGTTCCAGGAGTAGAGAGTAGCAAATACAAGGCCAGGCTTGTAGCTAAAGGCTACACACACAGAGAAGGGATTGATTTCAATGAAATCTTCTCTCCAGTGGTGAAGCATACAAACATAAGAGTCATTCTATCTCTTGTGACTGTTTATGATCTAGAATTGGAGATAATGGATGTCAAAACAACATTCATACATGGTCAGCTTGAGGAAAGAATCTACATGAACCAACCAGAGGGATTTGAAGTAAAAAGAAAAGAGCATATGGTTTGTCTATTGAAAAGGTCTCTATATGGCTTAAAGCAATCTCCTAGACAATTGTATAAGAGATTTGACTCTTTTATGCTCTCTAACAGCTATGTCAGAAGTTCATTTGACAGTTGTGTTTACTTCAAAAGGCTTGAATCAGGTTGTTTCATATATCTTCTACTTTATGTAGACAATATGCTTATTGCTTGCTCAGATATGAATGCAATAAGGAAGCTTAAAGAACTTCTAAACTCGAGTTTGAAATGAAGAAATTGCGAGCTGCTAGAAGGATTCTAGGCATGGAGATCATGAGAAAGAGATCAGAAAGATTACTCCTCTTGAATCAGTCCAGCTATGTTCAAAAGGTTCTGCACAGATTCAACATGTATGATGCAAAGCCAGTAACCACTCCTATAGCTAGACCCTTCAAATTGTCTGTAAATCAATCACTTAAGTGTGATGAAGAGATGAAATTCATGAGCAACATACCATACTCAAATGCAACAGGAAGACTAATGTATGATATGGTTTGCTCTAGGCCTGACTTAGCATATGCTGCTAGCTTAGTCAGTAGATTCATGGGAAATCCAGGCAATGAACATTGGCTTGCTGTTAAATGGATTCTCAGGTACCTTAAAGGTACCAAATCACTTGGATTGATTTTTGTCAAAACAGGATCAACAAATCAGAACCTTGAAGGATTTGTAGATGCTGATTTTGAAGGAGACATTTACAAAAGGAGATCACTAACAGGCTACATCTTTACTCTATATGGGAATGTAGTAAGCTGGAAAGCTAATCTTCAGTCCATTGTTGCACTATCAACAACTGAGTCAGAGTATATTGCTCTAACTGAAGCAATTAAAGAAGCTATATGGTTGAAAGGCTTTATAACTGAGTTGGAAGGGAAAGAAACTCCTACAACTGTTTACTGTGACAGCCAAAGTGCAATTTGTCTCTCAAAGAATCAAGTATTCCATGAGAGGACAAAGCACATTGATATAAGGCTGCATTTCATCCGAGACATAATTGCACAAGGAATGGTCGAAGTGAAGAAGATTTCCACTGAAGATAATCCAGCCGATATGTTAACTAAAGTGGTTCCAAACACCAAATTCCAGCATTGCCTAGATTTGGTGAATGTTGGAACCTGTTGCTGCAACTAAGATTCCTTAAGGGACTGATGGCATCTCTAACAACTTGTATTGAAGATTCATGGTGAGAATTGTAGAATTCGGGTGAATCTCCAATTGGCTAATTTTGTTAGTTTATGCCATGTACAAATTAGCTATGTGATAACAGTTGATAGGAAGAGTAGTTAGTAGTTTCTGTTTTGACAGTTAGAGAAACTGAATTGTAACTACCTTGCCTATGCACTGCTTATATAAAGTCATAGCTAGGCATTAGCATATAGAGAATTCTCTCTTGAGGGATATATGCTAAAAACAAGAGTTGAATGATTCATTGTAAAAGCAAGTGAGTGCAAGTGAGGGAGTGTGTGAGTCCATACTTGAGATTCTTGTACTGTAAAGTCTTGGCATAGTGGATGGAAGTCTCAACTACAGTGTGGATGTAGGGGCTATTGTTATTGTGCCCTGAACCACGATAATTTTCTTGGCTTCTTCTCTATCTCTTCCTTCTTCTGTTTCTTGCATCATAAGCACCAAAGTGCAGACCCCCAATTCTATGTTCTTGATTTAACATGTTATTTAGATATAATTTTCCTTGGTTATGAGTTATGCTTAAGAATTACATCTATCAAAGTAAACTAGTGTGAGATTTAAGGAAAGCGCAACTCTTTTAAAATATTGTAGTATTAGTGTGGGATATGTATCTGTATAACATTATTTCCTTCACAAATATATAATTAAATATATTGCTACAAACTAGTTTTGATGTATCTGTACTCTGAATTGAGAAAAGGCCAAAATTTAAATCCTGGAAAAGGATAATATTTGTCGAGATTGTTTCTAATGGTGACAATACTTGTAGATCGTTTGTTTTCTTAGCTATTCAAACATGAACTAATTCATAAATCTTTGAGTTTCGATTAAAAATGAATAAAGACTTCACAAGCCCGAGGATTGACATTCCATTGTTGTCATTTTATATGTACAATGTTATAATTATCTACCCTACGTGCCTATGGATATGATGTAGCACCCATAGGACCTTTAGCTGGTGTATATTATCTTACGAGAATAAAGTATGCTAGAGATCAACCAGAAAAGGTATGCATAAAAGTATTAATTTGTCCTAAGGAAAAATCCAGGAATTCCTCCTATTTACTCTCACGAACGTCTGGTCAAAAACAAAAGAATTCATACAACTAGCATCCTATTTTTCTTCTTCTATAATTTTCTGCAAATACATATGATATAACATAAGAATTTGATAAATGTTACTCTTGTATAGTAGATATATATCCTCGAATACTCAAACATTGATCACATTACTACCATTATGGGCCAATGGAGGCTGATGCTCGGCAAATGTCATGTAATGCAACCACGACATTAGGGGTGATCATCAGTCGAGTTCGGGCCCCAAAACACCCAACTCGAGTAAAGCTGACATGAATAAAATATGACCCATTTCCTCCAGTTTTGAGCAGCGGGTTGGTCGGGTGATAGGTTGGTCGGATTATGGGTTGCAATGGGTAAAGGATTTTTTAATTTTAAAAAAATAGAAAAAAGATGCCCAAAAAAAAAAAGAATAGAGAGAACTTGGACGATCCATATCAGCTTAGTCAAAGGAATTAAAAGGATTAAGGATCTGAAGGTTCTCTCCACCATCTCCTTCGCATTTAGTATTCACACCCAAAACTCTCTCTCTCTCCCCCTCTCTCTTTGCCACCACACCCACAGTTCTTCTTCTTCTTTCAATTTTTCGTCACAGTACAGAGCCTTGGATGAGTCGGATCCTCGCGTGGCTGGACGAATTTATGTGGACGAGTAGGATCGTTCATCGAATTTGTGGGAGGAACAAAGATGGTTGGTTCTCCACTTCATAATTCATCCCCTTGGAGAAGCATAACTGGCTCCAGCTGAGGGAATGAGAAGACCACTGATGCCTTGCACCCGGCCGCCTCCGTATGCCAAACCACCTTCGCAGTTGTGGTCATGGAAGGAGCAGATATATTTTGAAGGAAGGAGGGAGGGCGAGGTTGTAAAGCATGGATGGAGCCATCAACGATGGCCCCGACGAGGAGTGAGTCGTAAGAAACAGAGAAACAGAGCCATCTTATACGTTGTCGTGAGAATTCACAGGTGAACCGAAATGTACGGGAAATCGGGAAAGTCTGAAGGGTTGAACTTGTTATGGTTTCAAACTGAAATGAAATGTGTGACACCCGTGGTTCACGAGGGCGGCGACTGGTTACCAGTGCAAGAGATGAAACACGGATAAGGAGCGACTCTTAACAGGCTTCTAGCACATGAATGAACCGATTCCACATTGGAACAAGAGGGAACTTGAGACAGTCCATGTATAAGACTATGCCTCAGAGGCCACAGGTCACTCATTTTTAGTTATCGTCAGGGCTTGTGCTCTTTGTGTGAACTAGAGTCTCAGATGCCACAGGTTTGTAACACTAGTTAAGTTGTGTTAGCCATGACACTAGAAAAATTGTGGAAAGCAGTTTAGAAAGTAGTTTAGGATGAAAGTTGGGTAGTATTGCTACACCCAATATATGACCGAACGTAGCTCCGATACCACTTGTTGGAAATTTAGGAGGAGAAAATGGGAAACTTTATTAACACATGGAAAATATAATAAGTCTTGTACAAGACTCATACAACATCTTAATCCTCTAAGGCAATAGAGCATAGAACTTAGAGTTGCTTAGTACCCATATCCTTCTACTAACATATTTATAGTGGTAAATTACCGACACAATAGAGTCGGTGTTCAACACCAAGATTTTCATACATCTTTCTAGAGAATTCTTGATTTTAAAGGCCAGCTTTGTTTTTTTCACAGCCAGGCATATAGCTCAATGACTAGTCTTCATTGTTGTAGACCATTCTAGAAATATGCAGCATTTTTTAAGAGGAACTACCTATACAAATAAGATGCGCGTTTTTTTTTTTTGGAGCCTATCACTTAGAAACTCCTAAGTTAAGTGTGCTCGACTTGGAGCAATTCTGAGATGAGTATCCTTTCGGAAAGTTTTCTTAGAAAGCGTATGAGTGATGATAAAGCATACTGAAAAGACACGTTTTAAATTGTAGGGACAATCGTGGATCTGGAGAGCAGCCACGGATGTTACAAAATGGACAAATGATGACTTAAATTACTGAGAAAGAATGATCCTATGGCAAATCCAAATGAAATATTTCTAGTAGGCTAACGGATTTCATCGGGTTTTCGTAGACCCGAACCTAAACGTACAAACATATTTTTTCAACTCGTTTGACCCAAATTAGCCCACCTGTTTTACTAAATTTAAAATAGTTTATCAAGTTTGGTCGGGTCATGAATTTTTTATGACCCCTCTACAACATAATGCATATTGATGCAAAACAACAATGGCAATATAATACAGTTGTGGCTGCCGGTGCAACAAATACGGTGTACCTGCATCATCTGATAAGATTCGTAATTTAAATCCTTGCCACTACAAGAAAAGGCTCAGTTACCGACGGACGTTGGTTCCGTCGCTAATGAAGACATTTCCGACGGAAATAGCCATCGGTAACATTGAATGTGAAAAGTCACTGGAATTACCGACGGAACGACCGTTGGTAACTTTACTGACGGACAGTCCGTCGGTAATGTCGTCGGTAATAATGGCGCGAATGTGGAAAATTTGGTGCCAGAACGTACTGACGGGTTATCCGTCGGTATTTTCCGACAGCCTGTTCCGTCGAAAATGAAAAATTTCGGTACCGACGGACATGACCGTCGGTAATTCAAAAATTTGAATTTCCGAAGGATAAAGCCGTCGGAAAACCTTCGATAAACTACCACCGAAAACCTTTTCCCTCTCACTTTCCCTTTCTTCTTCTTTTTCCCTCTTCCTCTCCTCTCTGTCTCCTCCACCGCACACCGTGCGCCGCCACCATGCGCCGCCACCCCCTGCTACCGTGCACTGCCACCTCCACTTCTCTTCTTTCTCTTCTTTTCTTTCTCCTCCTCTCTTCTCTCCTCTCCTCCGCGTGCGAGGTCACACCCCTCGCCACTGTCTTCACCACCGCACACCACCACTAGACTGCCACCACCCAGAACTGCCAGTCACCACCACCAACAAATCCTCCCCCACTGCTAGAACCGCCAGCCACCACACCACCACCACTTCCTCCCCCACTGTTAGTAACCCTAGGTATTTAGTTTTAAATTTTATTTTTTTTAATTAAATTTTTAATGTTTGTTGATTAAATGTTTAATTAGTTTTGATGTTTTTTGTTTGTTACAGTGTTACCATCATCACCATCGCTGCAGAGGAGCCACCACTGTCTACACTGCCAGGTTTCTTTTTTTTTTTAAAATTGGTTTGAAATTGTTTATTTTGTTAAGTGCATGTGTAATGATATATAATTTGTATAATTATCATATATTTTTTTGGGCTGGTTGTACAATTATATTTGTTGATTGGAAGTGTAGGATTTTGTCGGATGTTATGTTTTTGATTTATAATTATTGTATGATTTTAATTCTTATTGTTGCTAATATTTAGCTAACATTTAAAATGATGCAACTAAATTTGAATTAATAAAACTAATTAATTGAAATATTGATTTAATTAAATAACTTAGGAATAATGAAGCATCCAGCTAATTAAGTAATAATTTGCAGCAATAAATTAAATGATCGAGGAAGGTTTCCATCTAAAGTATTACAGTGACGATACAATTGATGTGCCACTACTTCGTGGTGCGGAATGAAACCGATTTCTAGGTGTTAGCTAGCGGGAGAGTACATCAAACATAATATTAATTATTTGAAATAAATTTTGTGATAATTAATATAAATTACGTGCAAAGGTAATTAAATAAATATTAATCAAAGGTGAGACGATTAGCTAATCATGGGGCGTCGGAGAGCGTGGACGAGGTGGCGGTCGTAATTAAAACATATATTATAAATAAAGTTGCATACATACATAACAATAAATTTAAAATTAATTAAGATTAAAATTGTAAATAATTATATAATTACGTAACAATAAATTAGACGGAGCATTAAATAGAAATTTAAAAACAATAATTTAAAAAAATGACATGCATTGGGGAACATTGACGAATTGACTGTCATTAAAACGAAGTTACGTAAAAAAAAAAAAAAGAATAACAAAATATGTTAAAGGTGTAAATAAAGTTAATTTTATATAACAATAATAAAATTAATAATAAAATTTAATATGTGTAAATAACTAATAACTAAATACTTTGCTTAAAAAAAAAAGACTAAATACTTACATAACATTAAATATAAAAGTAAATAAATATTAAATAATGATTTAATAAATAAATTAACTTAAAATAAATGATTTAATATAAAGTTAGACGGATAATTAGGCGATTTATTTTTTAGACGAATACTTTGTGTATAATAGTTGCTTATGTGTTTTAATTTGTGTTGTTGTTGATATATATGTGTTTTATATAAAATGCCAAACTTTATAAAAAAAATGTCAAACTTTATATAAAATGTCTATGTTACTAAAAGTTTTGTTTTATTATATTTTAGAGTATTATTAATGCGTATATGAGAAAAACCTTAGTTTCCCGTTCGAGATTCAATATTATTGAGCATGTGTACTCGTGGTCATGGTATCACTCATTTTATTGAATCTTGAATTGTCCAATTGGAACAGTTTGGGAAGAAACTTTTTCTCCACTGATATACTAATTACTCACTGATTCTCATTTGTTAAATAGTTGATGAAATTTCGGGTCGAAGCTTTTCCTTTTGTTCTCCGGATACATACTTGACTGTGGTATCTTACCGCGGTCAAGTCGTGTACTTGGAGACCAATGGGAAATGCTGCCGAAATTTCGTCAGCTATAAGCTAGGCATGAGAAGCAATGAGTAACTAGTATAATACAGTGGTGAAAAAGTTTTTCCTCGAATGGGATAGGGCCACACCTTTTAAGGAAAGGGAGCGGTTCGGGGTTATAATATCATGTTTAAAAATACGTCAATTTATCTGGATATGCAGAAGGATGGAACATTATCCCCCGAGCAGTAGTTGCGTGTATGATAGGAACGAGTCTGGGAGACCACTTCTAAAACAATCATTTATAGATGGAGTCGAGGAGTTTATATCGAAAGCCAAGCAACATAGTGATTATGCCGAAGAGGGGGGGATTAGATGTCCGTGCTTAAAGTGCAATTGTATGATGGTTTTGAGTGATGACAACGTCAAGTTACACCTATACCGACGTGGGTTCAAGCCTAATTATTGGATATGGACTGATCATGGCGAGGAGTTGCCGGATATTGATATGAATGAAGTCGGTGGTGACGATCTTGACATGGGTGCATCAGGCAGTGGCTTACACGATGACTATGTCGAACAACTCCAGTCAATGCATATGATGGTGGATCATTGTCTTGGGCAACATGCGAATTTTGAGGCGGATGAGTCTGATGACATGGAAGAGCCTCTTAATGAATCGGCGCAGAGATTCTACAATCTATTGTTAGAGACAAACAAGCCATTGTTTGAAGGGGCGTCAGATTCAAAATTATCAATTTGTGTTAGGCTTCTAGCTTGCAAGTCCAATTGGAATGTCCCAGAGCAGTGTTTGGAGTTTTTTTGTAAAATGCTTCAAGATGTGACACCCTTCAAAGAGTTGTTGCCAAAAAGTTATAATGATGCGAGGCGGTTGGTGTCGAAACTGGGGTTAGGGGCTAAGAGGATTGATTGTTGTCCGAATGGGTGCATGTTATATTATGATAGTTAGTCTGGCACAAATGACAGTGCGTTGGAAGAATGTAAATTTTGTCAGACATCCACTAGCCTGCTACTCGCCGCCCCCTACTGGGCCCACACCACACCTACACCCAGCACCACCATCATCATCGGCTGTGCCGGCCACACAGCCAGCAGGTTTATCATTCATGTCGACTCCTAGGATGCCGCCACAGACGGACATTCCATCCTCATCATCCGTGCCCGCATACGATGACAGCATGGACATTCCTGCCACATCGTCTGTGCAGCAGCCAGTCGCGCAGGAGATCTTGCCTGAGTGGGCCAGGATTCCTGCACCCGAGGATCGACCATGAGTCACGCCTGTTTCTGGATCGTAAGTCATTTTTAATTTAGTGTTTTATAATTTTGACAATTTTAATTATTATTCATCAAGTATACAATTTTTATTTGTAATATTGCTGAATTAATAAAATTATAAATTTTTCAGCTTCATCCCATCGAAGGTGGGATCGAAGCACGTTACCTACGCCCTCAAGGCGTAGTTTCGTCGCTTCTGGCCATCATGGGGGTCGATCCCGAAGGAGGACCAGGATCGTATCTTCACACGATTCGGGGTAAGTCGTTTATTATTTTTGTTTTTATTTTTCACGTATTTTATATATCTTTTTGTATTATGTTATTAATATTTCTTCTTTGTTAATAGGTCCTTGTGCGCTGGTTGCCGGAGCATATCGCTCAGATACGTGCCATTTTTTATGATAGAGCTTCCGCTCGACTGAGGGACATGCTCCAGGAGGCTAGGGATAGTCGGGTGCGTCCGGATTACATCGGACCCAGGATTTGGGCCCAGCTATGGCGCACTAGGACACTCCAGAGTACAGGGCGAAGTGTGAGTAGGCGAAGAGGAATCGGGCCTCCGAGAAGGGTGGGAGCATGCATATTGGTGGCTCGATTAGCCACATGCAGCATGCCATGAACATGGTATGTACCTATAAATTTTATTTATAAACTATATCTTGTTATTCAAAACTTATATTATAATCAATTGCTTTTATTCTTGTGTCGGTTTCAGGCAGGAGAGCTTTCCCGGTCTGTTGATGTCCCCATGGTCTTTGAGCAGACGCATATTCGCTCGGACACAGGCGAGTTTGTTGATGAGAGGTCGAGGCAGACAGTGGTGAGCTAAAGTGTCTTTTTATATTAATTTAATGTATCTTTTTATTAATATAGTTTAATAACATTTCCTTTTATAATGTATTGACGTAGGAGGAATACAATGGCAGGTTCAGTCAGGTAGCGTTTGAGGTTGCCTCTTGCTCTGGTGCCTCGGATCCTTCCCAGCTGGACCCCGCTGAGGTTGAGCGATTACAGACTCAGGTCTGGATGGATGTGGCGGGTGGGAAGAAGAAGGGACGGATTTACGGGACCGCAACTTTGGCTCGTTCCATCACTCGAGGGTCGACGCCGAGCTTGACTATTCGGGAGTCTACCTCCTCCGGTTCACAAGACACGGAGGAGGTGCGGCAGCTGAGGCAGGAGGTGCAGGAGCAGAAGCAGACTGCAGAGCGCATGCAGCAGCAGGCAGATCTTATGCAGCAGCAGATGGAGACATGGTCTACGGTGATGACCTCTCTGCTCGATTTGCTTCCACCAGATAGGCGCAACGCTATACAGGATGTCATCCATGTCGGCCAGTCTTCAACTACTTCTACCGTGCCACCACCACAATCACATGATGCTGGTGTGTCTTCTAGTCCGCATGATGATGGTCAGCTAACGCCGGTGAACTCCCCCCGACAGGATGACGATGGCAGTTATTATGATGATTATTAGGATAGTTTTAGATTTAGTTGTGTTTTGTAGATACACGGATATTTTATGTATGCAATATTTATTTTTTTTATTTTATTTTAAATGCCTTTTTAAATTTATTTGAAATTTCAATTTTGGTTTCAAATTAATAATATAATATATTAATTATAATAAACCAAATAAAAAATAATAAACCAAATAAAAATAAATACTAAAATAATTTATATTTAAAAAATAATTATTATTATTAATTTTAAAAAAAAAAAAAAGAAATTATTTCCGATGGAAATATCCGTCGGAACATTTTCCTACGGAAACTACCGTCGGTAAGAACAGGCAAATTTCCGACGGAGTTTCCGTCGGAAATTTCCATCCATAAACACTGACCAGATTTCCGACGGATATATCCGTCTGAAACAACCCAACATTTTCCGATGGCTTTTCCGTCGGTAATTTCCGACGGATTTTGTCCGTCTGTCGGAAACCGTTTCCTACGCGTCTAGTACCGACCGAATACAGTCCGTCGAAAATGCTGTTTTCCGACAGCTTTTGGCCGTCGGCGTCGGTAATACCTTTTTTTTTTTTGTAGTGTGCATGTAAAATATTGGATACGATCACATAAACATTCATACAATATAATATATATATACAAAATCTTTATTGGGTATCCAATTCAATTGTAAAATAATAATAATAATAATAATAATAATAATAATGATCATTTTCCGTAAATAAATGGTCATGTGCAACCTAGTAGTGGTGCCTTTTTCGTTCACATTGTTATATACCTACAAAACAAAAGTCATTATTTTAAAACATGTCGTATTTTCCTTGGCAGATTACATGATCCATTGGGCTGGTGCCATTTGACATGTCTTTGTTAGCTATACCATTAATTACCACTCACAAATGAGTCATATATAGATACAGCTTTATCTGCACTACAACTGGAAAGGGACCATTTTCTCTGCGTTTCTCTTGTGAATCCATGTGCAGCCAAAGCATTATAAAGCTGTGTATTCACTAGAGCATAAGCAATAAAACGAAATGTGAGGGAAGCTTCCAAAAAAAGTGAAACTACTTTTTGCTTGACATCTCAGAGTACTCACCTATAACCTGTGAATTTGCTCCCATCTTTTGCATGTAATTTTTTAAGAGATAAAGGGTAAAATAATAAGAAAATCTCTTTATAAACCCCACCTTTTCTTTCCATTCAAACAACCTAGCTATACTTAGAGTAAGTCACAAGATGCAGTTCTTCAGGGTCTTTCTTTTAGCCATTCTTCTACTACAGGTAGCTATAGAGTAGTATAGACTTAAAATTTAAAATGCCAGAAACTTATTATTTCTTTGTGATTAAAATGAAGAGTTGGAATTCTCACTGAAAATTTATACTTTGTTCTGTGTACCTTCCTTTTGTAGGCTTTTGCAGAAGCTTCATCCATTAATAAAGCAGCCAATTCTCTGGAAAATGTGAGCTACCTAAAATTTTCTACTTTTCTGCAGTTATTATCAGATATCTCTCTTCAAATCTTTGCTGCATCGATCAGTACGTGTGTGTGCTACAGTGCTAGTGTGGATCTTCACATGCTCTTAATTAACAAAAATAGATAATTAACCGAAATATGAGACATGGTATTTTTTGTTACATGCAGCCTTTCGAAGGAAGACAGGCTTTGGCTCTTAACAAGCATGTTCAGTTGAGCAAGATCAGTAAGTTGCACACTTTTAAGAATAAATTAAATGATGTTTTTTCACATACATATAATGGAAGACTAGTGGTAGACAAAGACTTCAATAATTGAAAAGCGAAAGATAATGTAAATAATACATTGAAGACTACAATAATTCAAGCACCTACCGAACTTGAAACTGGTTGAAGTCCGTGGGTTCCCATACTTGTCTATTTAAGGAAAGTTGAAGATTGAAACGTGTTTTTTGACACAAGGCTCAACTTCCTTAAATAGACAAGTATTGGAACCCACGGACTTCATCGAGTTTCAAATCCGGTAGGTATTTGAATTATTGTAGTCTTCAATGCATTATTTCATCTATCTCTTTTGCTTTTGAATTACTGAAGTCTTTGTCTGCCACTAGTCTTCCATTATTTTCATTATATATATCGTCTAAGGTGCACCATCCACCAAAGTGGTACGGTGATGCACCACCCATTCGGCAAAATTTGGTCTAATCAATTTGTCACATAGGTTGGTCAAATATTCAAATTTTGGGGTTGAACTAATTTTAGTATAGTCAAAGTGTATATATACAATATATATTTCAGTATAGTGACAGTATTCTTTGTATTTGCAAATTTCATCTTTATTAAAATAAAGTTTTTTCTAATTAAAAAATATAGTTTTTTTCCAATTAATTAGAAAAAAAGTTGCATTTATCCAACTGGCTAAAATCTGATTGACCTGCCATTAATTTTATTATTAACTTTTTCAATTGAGAAATTATTCCTACCATATATGTTATCTAATTATACAACAATAAACATTTTGAAATTTAGTAAAATTCTTGTTTTTTTTTTTTTTTTTTTTAGTAATCAATTCTTGCTATTTTTTATTATTTAGCTATGCAACACAACTCAAACTTGATTAAATGTGATATGCTCATATAAGGTAGAACGAGAAAGAATATAAAGTAACTTTTTTTCTTCCCATGTCAACCAGATTGTGGCCATGAATGCTCTCGAAGATGCAGCAAAGCCTTTAAAAAGAAGAGGTGCAAACGAGCATGCAAGTCATGTTGCCATAGATGCCACTGCGTTCCCCCTGGTACTTATGGCAATAAGGAGGTTTGTCCATGTTATGCAGGCCTCAAGACTCATGGAAATAAGCCTAAGTGCCCTTGAAATTATTGAAGGCAAACGTTTTAAGAGAAAGACGGGCATTCAATTCTATATATTTTGAATGTTCTTATATATTGATCAAACGTATTTAATATAAGGAATAAAATTCAGTGAAGGCCATATAGTAAGGAGAGTGCTTATCAATATAATGAACTTTATTAGTGTAATTCCATTTTATATTTGAAGATCACATAATCATTTTGTTTTATTTTTCGTTATTATGGAGTTAAACAATAAAAAGTGGAAAATGATTGTTTATGTTTCATATTGCCTTCATGTATACTTTTATCTTGCTTTACACTATCTTTTATGTCATATTCACATTGCACGGGGATTTGTACTAGCACAAGGCCACCATCACATGTATAGTAGAGTTCGTCCTCAAAATTTGAATTAACCACTTTACAAATATTTTAAATGGTGTAACTTTTATGCCACTTTACAATAACAATACTCGTAAAATTAAATCTCTTATTTATTAATGAAAATAGGAATCGATTTCACATAACAAGACTTGAAATTTACTAAGTGAAGTTCTCGGTTATTGATTCAATTTGAGAGTAACAATGGAGTACGCAAAAATGAAATGTAACTTCCTTCTAAAAATGAAATGATAATTAGACCTTAAATGATATTGTTTCCGCAATTTAAGTTGTCTGAGCTTAACTAAGTATATATATAACTGAGATATGAGACAATTTTAGGTATAGTTCGTAAGTTTGTGACAACTGCAATATATAATGTAAAGATTGATATTATAAACATCAATATGTAGGAATTCTCATAGATATTCACTTGCACTTAGGTCTGCTGGTAGTGTGTGCATTCCTAAGTGATATATATTTTCGGACCATTACAACATGGTTCAGACTAAACCAATTATGCCTTATTAGTACGTACTTCCGTACATGATGATGGGTAGTCACTAGTCTCTTAATGACTTTGCGAATCGTGCAAGTGCTAGTGCATGCACTAATGGCAAGCACAATAAGCATCATAGTCGCTATATAGCTAGGCTATATATATATATATATATATATATATATAGAGGAAGCAACTCAAGTGAGAAGAGTGTGTTATTATGAGAGATGAGATGAGTAAATATGGACTTTTGGATCATACATGAATGATCAAGATTAGAACTTAAAGTCATGTGATATTTTTAAGTGATCACATGACCACTAACTAACTTCTAATCCTGACCATCCATATATGATTTAATGGACCAGATTTGCTCCTCTCACTCTTACAATAACATACTCGTCTCACTTGAGTTGCTTCCTATATATATAATTTGTAATTAACTTTCATAAATATAAATTCAAGGACACTTTTTCTTTCCTCCTTTTGTCCTCATGTTAGCATAGCAAGGGCACACTTCTTGGTTACCAGATGTTCCTGGTGGCACGCAGTTGCACCTTTCGCAGCAAGTGTTGCATGCCCTTATGCATATTTTGTGCCTTGATGCCTTGCTGCAACGGTAGTCGCACTTGCCAGCGCAGTCTGCATTAGTGTTGCAGTGATTTCTCATTTCAGTTTTCATTTAAATAGCATTTAATAAGCACAAATTACATTTAATGGATAGTAATCT
Source organism: Echinosophora koreensis (assembly GCA_035048595.1). Lineage (NCBI taxonomy): Eukaryota > Viridiplantae > Streptophyta > Magnoliopsida > Fabales > Fabaceae > Echinosophora > Echinosophora koreensis. Next base: position 145,266 of record JAPCYP010000233.1, read on the forward strand.
TTTAGCATATTGCATATATGGTGTTAATTTGATGTTTCAAAAATTAAGATGAAACAATTCAGTAAAAAAATTTCTCTACCATTTTTAAGATCATAATGAACAAACTCAGTAAAATTCATAGGATTTTTATACAAATATGTTTCACCATATAATAAAACAGATATCACCATGGTCCATGGATCACATATTATTTTGTTTATGTTTTTGTAAATATCATGGACGTATCACTTTTTTATATAGGATTTAATATTAGTAGAACTTAACTCATGTTTTTTGGGTAGATTAGTGGAACTCATGTTTAATCTTGTTTAAATTAATTAGAATAATTTACCAAAAAAATTAATCAGAATAACCCGATATCAGAGACATTCACATTACAAAGAGAGTCTCTCTGTCTTTTTTTTTTTTTGTAACCATGACATAGGTACGAAGTATCCGCCACCGTTAGTAGTGACTAATCTCCGTCGGGATATATGTCTTTATATTAAAAATTAATTTATATTTAAATATGTTGGAGCCTCTGAATTCTATTGATCAAATTTTCAAATCTGCCATTATTTTACTGTCTACTTCACTGTCTTCACCCACATATCAAAGAAAATAAATTGTTCTAAACATAATTTATTGTGAAATTTATGCCGTAAGTTTATTAGCAGCAAATTTAGGATTTAACTACCAATGTTTTTTTATTGTAAAAAAAAAAAAAAAAAAAAAAACAAGTGTTTTGCAATCCCTTCCTTTTTTTAATCTATATATATATATAGAACGATAATCTCTTACCTATTTTTTGAGCCGCAACTATGTACTGATTTCCACCATAGATCTCCAACTGAAAAATTTTGAAGGGAGGAAAAAAATTAGCAATGTCTCAGTACTATAGCCTAACATGATTTAAATCCTAATGCTCCATCTGAATTCTGAAACAGCACTGAATAAGTAGGTTTTCCATATAAATTATAGAACACAGTAGTACTGCATTAACTTAAATTCATATTAATTCAAAATAATAATGTCTATCATAATTCAAAACTCTAGACACATGTAATGTAACGGATCCAGGTAAATAGAAAGGAAAAATTTGAGAAAAAAATACAATAATGAAGAAAAAATAATGCAAGAATAATCAATCAGATAATAGAAATGTTTGTGACGGAGTTTCCGACGGCTACGTGAAAAGCCGTCGGTAATGTTAAAAAATTAACCGTTACCGTTACCAACGGTTCTGATCATCGGTATTGGTTAAATTTCTGATCGTCATGTGTCCGTCGGGAATCCCGCTTATTCTTGTGGTGAACATGAAAAAAAAAAACCACTATTTTTTCTTCAAAAATATTTTAGGAGAGGGTAGGCTATTTGTACCTATGGTTATTTGTTGTATGTTTTATGGAAAAAAAAAATTCATGATGCATATGCAGCAACATTAATAGAAAAAGGTTACTCTAAAGTAAATATCTTTTTGAAGTTGGCAAGTAGACATTTTATTTGGTGGGTTGATATTTAGGTACATTTTATCAAATCAACGGTTGATATACATTTAGTTACACTTTAGAAGTAATAACTTATTTTTTAGAAGCGTTGTCCATAAGGTTAAACTTAAGACATGTCACAATTCTTAGTAAAAGTTCACTGTGTGATACTTACAGAACATCTATCAAGGTAAATTCATAATATTTCCCACTGTTGACACACCATGAAAGAATCTAAACGAACTTTACCTCTTGTATTAGGAGGAAGCAAAGAATTGCCAAGAATATTGTTCTTTTGGTGAAGGCCATTAATGTTTCCTTCTTTCTTAGGGAACAAGAAAAACTGAATTTGAGACAAAAGTGATAGGGGGAGACAATGATATAGATAATTGTGGGCAAGAAAGCTTGTAGTTCTTTCAACATTTATATAGGAGAAGATAGTTTCTATTTTTAGAAGGACTTCAACTATCCATACCATCCATATAGTGATCATCATTCAACAAACATCCCTATTCACACGCATGTGTATCCTTTGAACAATTTCTAGCCGTGAATTGACAGTAAATAATGTGATTTCCTAAGCTTTTCTTTACTCTTGTGGAAGGACACTGAACTTGCTTGGCCAAGTTGTTTCCGGTCATAGAATGGATTTTAATTATATTCCACTCTACCACTTTCTGTTATGCATCAAATCAACATTAAATCTTAAATGGCTTACCCACCATTGTAGGCAACTTATATTTGGGCCTTTTTATCCCACTTTTACTATGTGATATCCAAATATACAGATTTTTCCAACCAAAAGTTTATTCTCGCTTAACTTTGCAAATTCTTTTTGGTAATTTAATGACTTATTAATTCTAGGTAAATTGATCTTGATGACACATTGATTCAAATCTACGCATAATATAAATGAAGGGGCATTTTCAAATTGTCACAATATGGCTGTCCTTGTTCATATTCAATAAAAATCTTTCCAGCTCATACTGTTTCCTGTTACATGTCACTTGCTATTCAGCAATTGTTTGCTGTAAAACAAAAACTTCGTTCTTTCTGGAGCTTTCCTCTTTCTTTAGCTCAATCTTCTTTTTCACAACTCGCTAATTTGTTCTAATTACTTCTTTCGCCTGCTCAATCTTCTCACTGCCCCTTTCTTCTTAGCCACATCACAACCTTCCATCAATTATGACGACTGCAAGTACGGCTTCTCTACCTCTGTTTGGATTCTGCACAAAGAGATTAGCATTGAATGGTGAGACATATTTGTAAACACAGCCTTGAGCAATGATATTTTCTAAATATTCCAAATCCTACACTCAGTTCTTTTGAATTGGCAGACCATCATGCCTATACATCATAATGAGGACAAACATGATATTTTACGTCTCTATTTGTAACCATTGACATCAACCAAGGTTTTAAACAAAGGTCCCCAACCGTAATTGGATCGCAATGCTTTGGTTTTGGAGGACTCCGAAATTGAAACGCGACCGCAACTGCGACCGCATCGGCCGCATTTTCCCACAGTTGTCCGGAATTGCGGTAACGCAACCGTAACAGCAATTTAAAACCTTAGATATCAACGGACGTTAACTTAAATTAGCATTTTCTATTTTTTAGCTGAGGATCCACACACATGTAGGAAAGTATGCCATTTAATGCAGAAAGCATTTAAGAGCTCTAGGTTCTCTTCATTCAGCTTGTGTCTGGACTTACCATCAGTGCAGATTTCCTTAGTTTGCTCAGCTTTGAATTCCTCCATTCTGGAAAGGACTTTGCTTTCTATTGGATTGTCGGGAAGATTTCTATCATTCATCCATGGGTGATCTAGTCATTCATACATAACATGAATTCAATCAGTAAAAAAAATTAAAACAGATTATCCAAAAAAAATTCTTGAGGATGCCAAAACCATGCTATCAGTCAGCAGTAATAGTAATGGTAAACATGCAAGAGTCACTGCATCAAAACATTGTTACTGTCCTCCTCTGTCTTCAATATCATTGCCTTTTCTATCAAATACATAACATCCTATAAATGAACAATTGACATGCTGAAAGGAAAGATAACAGAAGAACTGTTGATCTGTGTTGTCACACCTTTATGGGTAGAGAATAATCTATAAAGAAATGAAATAGCTATTGGCTTCTTTAAGTTTTTAAGCCTTGAATTCAGAGTTTGTTTTTATGCAGTACTACTAACTATAACAACTTATATATATTGAGATCAAAAGTCAAAACCACTCTAATAATTTTTCTTCACAGTCTTGCCCAAGTATACACTTAACAGGGCCAAATGGGCAGGAAGGTCAAACTATCTAAGTTTCAAGTATTTGATGAAGAGAAAAAAACTATAGAAGTTACATACCTAGCACCTCGGCAGAAGTAATTCGCTTCTTTGGATCCTGTGTAAGCATCTTACGAACAAGGTCCTTAGCATTGTTTGATATGCTTGGCCATGGATGACTTTCAAAATCAATATGTCCTTGTAATATGGCTTCAAATATTTTCAATTTGTTCTCTACAGTACATATTTTAGAGAGGGGAGGGGAGGGGGGGAATTAGTAAAGCTTAAAAAGTAATGGAGCAGATAAAAGAAAACCACCTAGGCTCCTTTACAAAGTGATAATCATAGTTTACCTGCCCAGAATGGAGGGAAACCACAAAGTAAGATATACAATATAACTCCGGCACTCCATATATCACATTCCTTTCCATGTCTACGTCGAATAACTTCTGGAGCAACATAATAAGCACTCCCAACAAAATCGTGATACACCTTTCCTGGGAAGAAATTAATTAGAGAAAGTTTAGTATATATTTCAAGTAGAAGATTATCCTATTTTTTAATCAGATAAATCCTCTCATCAAAAGATAAGTAGTTGCTAAACATGCTAGAAGTGCAAATCTTGTGTATGGTTGCAGCAAAATTATATATGAGAAGATCTTCAAAGATAACGATGGAGCTAAAATTAAGAATAACTTTTCTCCCTAAAATTTGACATTTCAATTTAACGTCTGTACACCATCTAAAGTTCAAGAATTTCATGAAACCTAAGAATTTAACTAGAATCTGCTTCAGTTGATCAACCATATCAGACAACTGCTTCTGATTAATTATATAGGAATCAATATGGACCACATGAACACTTTCTATCTCATTAGTTATCAATGTTTTTCTTAGGTTATGTTTGTTTTGTTTTTTGTTTTCATTTCCATTCGATATGTTTTCACACACAATTACGAAATTGTCACCTTCTTTACACTTTGTTTTCTATTTGCTTATTTTCACCATTTCCTTCACAAATGTCAAAGAAAGTAAAAACAAAGTGGTATTTATGTAATTATTAGCAAAATATATCAACCAAAAATAAAAATAGAAAATAAACCAAATGCCCGTTAGCAACATATATATGGAGGGATCGGTTTATATCAGCGTCAGTCGTTTTTTACTTACACCAAATCCGAATCTCTGATTTTATTTTCATCTAAAGGTATAAACTATTAAAATCACAATTAGTGTTGGATGAAAATAAATTAAAGGTTTGGTGTAAATTACAATGGTGTAAACTGATCCCTCCTCATATATATATATATATATTGTCTTCCCTGACCAAATTAAAAAACATAACTCACTCTCACACATACAAGGAATAATGAAACAGAGGAATGGGGAATACTTAATGCTTTTATTTAATGACCAGGAAATATTGACTACACACAAACCAATTACAGAAATTCGAAGGGCCTTTATAACCATATATATATATTGTCTTCCCTCCCTGACCAAATTAAAAAACATAACTCACTCTCACACATACAAGGAATAATGAAACAGAGGAATAGGGAATACTTAATGCTTTTATTTAATGACCAGGAAATATTGACTACACACACAAACCAATTACAGAAATTCGAAGGGCTTTTATAGCCATTTCATGGAGTGGTTACAGGTATAATATAAGAACAATTTTACCTGCACGGTGAAAGATTTTTCATTATGACAGTTGAGAACAATTTTGAGAGTTTTCCAAAACAATCCCAGTCCCACAAAAAGGAAAATTGGTAGTTAAAGTTTTGGATTGTATTCTGTAAAATATTTCCCTCAACTTTAGCAGTTTATTCAACGCCAAAACTTCTAGATGATGCTATAGTTTACTTATTTTTTCTTTCCAGACAAAGGAACTTTCAAACATCAAAAATTTGAAAATATTAGAACAAAAGACCAAGGAGTGGATCAAAATTTTACCTTCTTCAATGAAGTTTGAAAGGCCAAAATCTACTGCCTTGAGAAGTGCCTCTTCATTCTTACTGGATAATAAGAGATTCTCTGGCTTTATATCCCTATGCATGACACCCATAATATGACATGTCTGAACAACATTAATAATTTGTCTGAACATCGAAACAGCTGCCCTTTCACTGTAGTGCCCCCTTCGGACAATCCTATCAAAAAGTTCACCACCAGCACATAGCTCCATAACAACATGAACCGAATTATTATCCTCGTATGCGCCTTTGAACTCAACAATGTTAGGATGCCCACTCAAATGCTGCATAATTTGAATCTCCCTCCTTATTTCTTCCTTATATGCTTTGCTAACAAGCTTCTTTGAGATGGACTTGCAAGCATAAACAGTTGAATTCTCAGTGCACACATAAGATACTGCAATTGGGCCTCTCCCCAACTCAAATGGTTTCCCAAGAATTGCATCTGACTTGTGAACTGCTTCGGGTCTAAGGGCATGAACCGTAGACATCCACGGCTCATGAGAAGATGAAGCAGCAGGTTTCTTAGGTTGACGAGCAGGGGTTTTTGATTGGTTTACACCAGCAGTTCCAGCATGTCTGCAACCATTACCGGATTTCTGGAGCTCATAATAGAAGTCAATAACTTCTTTCATTGTTGGTCTCTTACTTCGATCCTTCTCTGTGCATCGTAAAGCCAACAAAAGCACTTTAGTAACTTGGTTCACTACTACTACTGAATTGGGAAATGTGCTTGATAGGTATGAATCAACAATGTTCTCAATTTTGCCAGTTTCCACCCACACAGATCTAGCCCAACTTACTAAAGTAGTCACCTCTTCCTCTTCCTCATCCTTATATGTCGGAATTATTGCTTTCTTTCTGGTTATCAGCTCAAGCAGAACTACCCCATAACTATATACATCAGACTTTCCGCTAGGCACTACTACATATGCATTCTCTGTCACAGAAGACAATGTAAACATGTTAGACAAATCCTATTTCAAAAGCTCACTTTCAAGCTTTACTGAAAAATAAATTATTAACGCATAAGTTACTATAGCATATCTATGAAAGCGGATGCAAAAGGATAGTAAATGTAGAAGCAGAATGAATTACCTGGTGCCATATAGCCTGGGGTGCCAGCAACATATGCAGAAAGCATATGCCTATGTTGACAATCACCATTAGAGTGCTCATACAGCTCAGTGCGCTGGGCAATACTAAAATCAGCAATACGAGGTTCCATATCAGCATCAAGAAGTATATTCTTTGGTTTGATGTCTCGATGCATTATGGGTGGGACACAGTCATAATGCAGATATGCTAGTCCATGTGCGATTCCAATAGCTATCTTTAACCGGACATTCCATGTTAAGGATGTTGGTGGACTTTTTTCATGCAAACTATCATGAAGGCTTCCATTTGCCATGTACTCATACAAGATTAATCCATAATCCTTTCCAATCCAGTAGCCTGCATATGTGATCAAATTTCGATGCTTAATCGTCCCAATGGTTTCAATTTCTCTGTGAATGATACCTAAGTGCTTCTTCTGGTTCTTTCCAGATTCAATCTTCTTTACAGCAAAAGCAACTTGATCTAATTGGGCTTTATAAACAATTCCATGGGCTCCCCTGCCAATAACATACCGATCGCTTAGGCTTTCTGTAGCCCTCATCACTAACTGATACAATCCATTCTCATTTCTACCGACAATTTTTTCATCAGAAGCATGGAGTTTCTGTTTGGATCTTCTAAGGAAACACATATGAATTAGTATTAGCAGCATAGCTGAAACAAATATTGAGGATCCAAGTTCTATGACCACAATTACAAATTTACTTGTGCCTCCATGATCACTTGATTTGAAGACACAAGGTTTCAAATACATAGTTTTGGTGCAACTCAGGCTATGTGAAGGTGAACAACTAACACAGAGGCGAGGATTACCCATGAATGATGATGGTGAGGAATTCAGTAACTTCATCATATGGTTTGGTACAGGACCATCAAATAAATTGTATCAAATATTGACCTCAATTAATGAAAGAAGATCAACAAGAACATCTATGCTTCCTGTCAAACTGTTTGCGGATACATCAAGACTTTGCAGCTCTTTTAGGTTCCCAATTTCTAAAGGAATGTCACCTGTCAATCCATTTGCACTCAGATTCAACCCATAAAACAGATTCTGCATTGTTCCGATTGATCGAGGAATTTTGCCTCCAAACAAATTTCCTCCAAGTTGTAACTCACGAAGCATGTAAAATTCTGACAAAAAGCCCGGGATACCCCCAGTAAAATGATTCTCTCTTAAAATTAATGTGGTTATCGCCGTCCAGCTCCTCAAACATGATGGGAAGGAACCATTTAGGAAATTGAATCCCACTTCAAAATGATCCATTTTAGTACAATTTGACAGCTGAGGTGGCAAAGGACCTTCCAAGTTGTTGTGAGAAAGATCCAAACTCACAAGATTCACAAGCTTTCCAAGCTCCAATGGTACAAGCCCAGAAATTTTGTTCATTGATAAATTGATTACAGTGAGATTTGTGCAATTTTCCAAACTCGATGGAATGGGTCCTATGATGTTGTTGCTGCTTATGTCCATGTATTTGAGGTTTGGATTGGTTTCAAAAACAGGAAGAGAATCAGTGAAATTATTTTCTCTGAGAATCAGCCGACTTAGAGTTGAACATCTTCCTACATCAGAAGGTATGCCATCTTGAAGTTGATTAAGTCCCAAATTCAGCACACGTAATTCCTTTCCAAAGCAAAGATTGGGTGGGATATTACCAGAGAACTTATTATTCATGAAATCCAAGTTCACTAAAGTGCTATTGATTCCCAAGGTTTGAGGTATGACTCCAGTGAACTGGTTGTCAAACAATGAGATATTTTTCAGATGGTTGAGATTTGTCATCTCTAAAGGGAGTTCCCCAAAAAGGCTATTGTTATGAAGCAAGATGTGCTTAAGACTTTGAATTCTCCAAATGCTGACAGGAATTTCCCCTGTCAACCAGTTGTGTTGAAAGACTTGAAAGTAATTTTAGACTAAGGGATTTGTGAAATGCTTGAGTGAAAACCCACTCAGCACACATGTATTTATATACACTTGATCATAAATACAACTTATGTTTACAATGATAATAATGATAGCTATTTCCTAAGAACATGCATAGATACAAACTAGGTACATGAATTGTTAGCTTCATGAATCTAAATTAATTGCTACTTATTCCAACAAGTGTTAATTCCAACACTCCCCCTCAAGCTGGAGCATATAAGTCAAATGCTCCAAGCTTGGAACAAATACTCTGAATTCTCGGTCCCCTTAGAGATTTTGTAAGGATGTCTGCTAGTTGATCATTAGAACTAACAGATTCGGTGATGACTTCTTTAGAAAGGACTTTCTCTCGGACAAAATGACAATCAATCTCGATGTGTTTAGTTCTTTCATGAAAAACTGGATTGGAAGCTATATGTAGGGCTGCCTGGTTATCACAACATAGCTTCATTTGTTGAGTATCTCCAAACTTCAATTCCTGAAGAAGTTGTTTAATCCAAATGAGTTCACAAGTGGCTGTAGCCATAGCTCTGTATTCAGCCTCTGCACTGGACCTTGCGACCACATTTTGCTTCTTACTCTTCCAAGAGACAAGATTTCCACCAATAGAAACACAATACCCTGTAGTGGAACGCCTATCAATGGGCGAACCTGCCCAATCTGCATCGCAAAAACCAACTATTTCAGTGTTTCCTTTGTCTTCATACAACAGTCCTTGTCCTGGTGCCTTTTTAATGTATTTCAAAATTCGAATCACTGCATCCCAATGATCGTTATGGGGAGACTGCATGAATTGACTTACTACCCCAACCGCAAAGGAAATATCTGGTCTTGTAATAGTGAGGTAGATAAGTTTTCCAACCAATCTCCGATATCGTTCAGGATCAGGATAAGGCTCCCCCTGACAAGGAAGTAATTTTAAATTCGGATCCATGGGACTATCAACTGGTTTACAGTCCATCATACCAGTTTCTTTAAGTATGTCTAATGCATACTTCCTCTGTGAAATTACAATCCCATTCTTTGACTGAGCAACTTCAATTCCAAGAAAATATTTCAATTTCCCCAAGTCCTTGGTCTGGAAATGGCTACATAAATGTTCCTTCAGCTGAGAAATTTTCTCCTGATCATTTCCTGTGATCACTATATCATCTACATAGACCACCAAGTAAACACATCTATTTGGAGAGGTATGACAATAGAAGACTGAATGGTCTGCTTCACTACGTTTCATTCCAAAAGCTTGAATAACTGAGCTGAACTTCCCAAACCAAGCTCGCGGAGACTGTTTCAGCCCATAAAGAGATCGTCATAGCCTGCAAACCAAACCAGACTCCCCCTGAGCAACAAATCCAGGAGGTTGCTCCATATAAATCTCCTCTTCTAACTCTCCATGAAGAAATGCATTTTTAATATCCAACTGATATAACGGCCAACAACGAATGGCAGCCATGGCAAGAAATAATCGAACAGAAGTGATTTTGGCCACAGGGGAGAAAGTATCTCCATAATCAAGTCCATAAATCTGAGAGTAACCTTTGGCTACAAGCCGAGCTTTGAGACGATCAATTTGTCCATTGGCCCCAACTTTAATAGCATATACCCATCGACAGCCAACGGGTTTCTTTCCTGGAGGAAGAGAAGTTAAGTCCCAAGTACCATTATGCTCCAAAGCCTGCATTTCATCAATCATGGCTTGTCGCCATCCTGGATGATCAAGTGCCTCACAAACATTTTTAGGAATGGAAACAGAAGATATAGATGACACAAAAGAATAATAAGAAGGAGAGAGACGATGGTAACTTAAGAAGTTATAAATAGGATGAGGATTTCGAGTAGAACGAGTACCTTTCCTAAGAGCAACGGGCAAGTCAATGTTTCCTTCAGGTAGGTCCGTAGTAGGGTCATCTGCTGGAGTAGGACATGATTCGGCTGATCTTTCAATGCTTCTGGTCCAGCAAAACCCTCAACTTATGGTCCAGCAAAACCCTCAAAATCCCAACTTATGTCCTCTGTTTTGACCCAAACAGCCACTGTCCAAGTTCAAAACTCACTATCGCCGGCCACCCACTGTCCACCGTCGCCGGAAAACGCATCAGAAGTCGCCGACCGTCCAGATCCAGAAGTTACGTCACCGGAATCTCCCTGACGCGCCGTCACGCGCCACTTCACGCGCCTCCACCTGCTGGCGCGTGTAACTCACGCGCCGCCTTCCTGCCTTCAGAAAAACGCCGCGACCGCCCAGAACTGTTCGCCGTGACCTCCTCTGTCTGTCTAGCTGGTCAAAATCCACTTTTTGGGTTGTTTGGAAAGTAGGTCTCTTGCCTTTAGTCTCCTCCGACATTTTGGTTCCCATTTCTGGTTGTTGCTGGTCTCCTCACAATCTCCGGTGTTAAGCCTCTATCTATTTTGGTCAGAATGGGTCGTCCTCAATGCACTTATTGTAAGAGAATGGGTCACACTCAAAAGACTTGTTTCTCTCTTCATGGTTTTCCCGCAAAGTCAGAAAATACCTTCAAAGGTGAAATATTCAAGAAATATTTTTCCGAAGCTGAGTACCAAGAGTATCTTCAATTGAAAGTTGCCCATCAATCTCATGGCTCTACTGCCACTGGTGTTCATGACTCCGCAGCCTTCATATCTCAATCTGGTAACAATCAAAATCTTTGGATAATTGATTCAGGTGCCTCTGATCATATTGCTGGTAATCGTTCTTTATTCTCCTCCATATCTTCTCCTAAATTTCCTCACTTCATAACTCTTGCAGATGGTTCTAAGGTCAGTGCCAAAGGAATTGGCCATGTTTCAGTCACTCCTTCTATAACTTTAAAATCTGTTCTGTTTATACCTGGTTGCCCTTTTAATTTGATCTCTCTTAGTCAACTTACTCGCTCTCTAAACTGCTCGGTAACTTTTGATGCTGGTTCTTTTACTATACAGGAACGTGGTACGGGTCAGATGATTGGCGTAGGACATGAATCACATGGTCTTTATTACCTCCAATCAGCTCCCTCTGTAAGTTGTACTGCAGCCGAGTCTCCAACTCTTCTTCATGAACGATTGGGCCATCCAAGTTTGTCAAAATTGAAGCAAATGGTTCCGAATCTTGCAAAAATGTCATCGTTGAACTGTGAGTCGTGTCAACTAGGCAAGCATGTTCGCTCTTCCTTTCCCAGTAAAGTTGAAAGCCGAGTTGATTCTCCCTTTTCAGTTATCCATTCAGATATATGGGGACCGAGTCGTGTATCTTCTAATGGCTTCCGATATTTCGTTACCTTCATTGATGAATTCTCTCGATGCACTTGGGTTTTCTTAATGAAAGAACGATCTGAACTTTTGTCTATTCTCACCACTTTTGTTAATGAGGTCAAAACCCAATTTGGTAAGACAATCAAAATCCTTAGAAGTGATAATGCAAAGGAATACTTTTCTTCTGCTCTGATACCATGTTGAAAGACTTGAAAGTAATTTTAGACTAAGGGATTTGTGAAATGCTTGAGTGAAAACCCACTCAGCACACATGTATTTATATACACTTGATCATAAATACAACTTATGTTTACAATGATAATAATGATAGCTATTTCCTAAGAACATGCATAGATACAAACTAGGTACATGAATTGTTAGCTTCATGAATCTAAATTAATTGCTACTTATTCCAACAAGTGTTAATTCCAACAAGTTGAAAGACAATTCAAGGTCCTCTAACTCACTCAGCATTCCCAATTTATCGGGAATTCCTCCCTCGAGTTGATTGGAGTACAAATGCAACTTTTTCAAAGACCTGCAGTCACCAATTTCTGGAGGTATTTTCCCAGATAAAAGGTTCTTATCCAAAAATAGTGCCTCTAATCTACTGCAATTCCCAATGGAAGAAGGAATATCACCAGTCAGCAGATTAGAAGACAAGCTCAAATAGTGTAAGTTTTGCAACCTCTTGATGCTATATGGTATCTGTCCACTAAAGTAGTTTTCAGAAAGGTCTAAATACTCAAGCAAAGTGCAATTGGTTAACTGTGAGGGTATTTGTCCAGAGAAACCATTACCAAACAACACAAGGGTCTGCAAGTGATACAATTGTCCAATCTCTGGTCCAAGTTGACCAAGAATGCCATGATGAGTGAGGTCAAGGGAGACCACATTTAAGGCATGATCGCATTGGACTCCTATCCATGAGCATGGAATGGAATCAGAGGCATTCCAGCTCGAGTTTATGATAGGAGTAACAAAGGTCCAGTGTGTCAACAGTGACAACAGAATCACCCCATCAGAGACAAGAGCAAAAGAAGCATCATACAAGAAGGCAGAGAAGCAGAGAATCAACAATAACAATAGGAGTGTGATACTCATAGTCATGCACACAAGGAAACGTTAACAAGCTGACACAAAGGTCATAGGTTGCATGCAAAGGAACAAGAATCACTTACCTTGTTAGTTGTTGCACCATACAACCAAACCAAGTGATTGTTTTGTCCTCTTTGAATACTGTAATTCGACACTGAAACATCAATTGTTTTTACACCAGCTGTATAATTGCACATCACTTTTGTAATACTATTTTTAATGACGTGTAAATGTAAAGTTTGTCCATCAATTAAATAATATACGTCGGTATTAAAAAACTTTGTATTTATCCAACTTTATGTAAAAAGGAAAACTTTCTCTTTTTACACTTTAGGCAGTGGAGGCTAGCATGAACCAAGTGGAACATCCAATAATAGCCATGTGAAAACTCATATGTACCCTCATGTGAAAACTTCTTTTATGCAGCTGCCAGTACTTGCCTTGCAGTCTTGGCATATGCTGCAAGTTCTTGTTGCCGTGCTGGATTGTCCTTAATTTCCCTTCACTTCAGCTCCATTTGCAGACTCAAAATATATTCTTTGACTAAGATAATCAATTCCCTCACATCATCCACCACCCCACCGACTAAAAAGCAAATAGTAACACTGTATCTTGCTCAATTTTTTTGTGGCATCCATCCACCTCAAAATTTCCACATGAAATCAGAGACTACGAATACATCAAACTGAAACTATCTTAAACCGAAGCAAAAGCCAAAGGATATTAATGCATTAGAGGGAAGCGATGTGTAAACCACGAAAATCACCAAATGGGTATCTGATAAATCAAAACTTTGACCAACTACACAGTGAGATTGCTAATGCTGAGTAATAGTGATAAAAAATCAAGGACAACCCATAAGATTTTAAAACCTAAGCAAGCATATGAACACAACCAGAGATGGAGAGAGAGAGAGGTACACAGTAATCGCAAGAATGGACAACGGGGAAGAGTTGGATGAGGCATTGAAATTCAGCTTCATCCATGGTTGACTGCTACTGCCACTGCACCATTTCAATCTATTCTTTGCGAAAATGGTTGAGCTTCCAGGGAAGAAGAAAGGGAATACACGAAAATGACTTCACTCTGAGGAGGAAGTACAGTATCACCAATGGTATCAAATTGGATCCTATCTTGCATCTAGCCGTATTCAAAGTTACTACTCCTCGGTTAAAAAAAAATTCGCTACACCATTGGAGAGGATCCGGACCGTTATAGGTATAGCTTCCAAACCATTTTTTTAATCTGATACGTTCTAGATATGATTGGATTTCTCTCATGTTATGATATAGCAGACTTATATCACTAAACATGGAAGCACAAATGCAACAAATTCGAGTTCTGGATATGATTGGATTCGAGTATCTGTATGAAAGCAACAAATGCAACACAAACCATTGTGGGTATACGCAAACTGATTCTAACCTATACACAAACTATTAATGAAGGGACAACCTCAAGTTGTTATATGGCAATCCTTGTTCAAATTCAATAAAAACCTTTCCCACTAATACTGTTTCCTGTCACATGCACTTGTTATTCAACAATTGTTTGCTGCAAAAAAGCACTATGTTCTTTCTTCAGCTCAAGCCTCTTTCTCACAAATCCACTAGTTTCTTCTAATCACTTCTTTCACTGGCTCAATCTTCTAACTGCTCAATAACACTTCCATCGATTGTGTCGACCGCAAGTAGAGCTTCTCCACCTCTGTTGGGATTCTGCACAAAAGGGTTAGGGTTGAATAGTGTGACATATTTGTAAACACAGCCTAGGATGTCTTCTGTGGAAAGGTTTTGAGCAATGACATAAAAGAATATTCAAAATCGTCCACTCAGTGTTTTTGAATTGGTAGACTGATGTACCTCTACGTCGTAATAAGAAGACTAGAATGATATGTTATGTCTCTATTAGTAACCATTGACTTCAACAAACATTGACTTAAATTAGTCATTTCTATTTTTTAGATGTGGATCCATGCATGCACGCATAGGTATCAAGTATGCCAATGCAACAAGTATTAAAGAGCACTGGGTCTCTACATGCAGCTTGTGTTTGGACTTACAGGTTTCTTTAGTTTGCTCATAGCTCTGAATTGCTTCATTCTGGAAAGGACCGTGCTGTCTATTGGTTTGTCAGAAACATTTCCATCATTCATCCATGGGTGCTCTAAGCATTCAAAAATAAAATGAATTCAATTACTAAGAAAAAATTAAAACAAATTAAACAAGAAAAATCTTAAGGATGCCAAAACCACACAATCAGTCAGAAGTAATAGTAAAAGGAAACAGGTAAGACTGTAGGAGTCATTGCATCTAAACGTTCATGCAGAAAGGAATGATAACTCGAATGATAACTCTGGAAATGGGAAGGAAGGTCAAACTATCAAAGGCTATCTTGAATTTCGGTATAGTTTATTAAATTTCAAGTATTTGATATGGAGAAAATACAATTGAAGTCACATACCTAACACCTCAGCAGAAGTAATGCGTTTCTCTGGATCCTGTGTCAGCAACTTACGAACAAGGTCCTTAGCATTGTTTGATATGCTCGGCCATGGATGACTTTCAAAACCAAAATGACCTTGCAATATGGCTTTAAATATTTCCAATTCATTCTCTACAATACATATTTTAGGGGAAAATAAGTAAAACCTAAAAAGTAATAGAGCAGAGGGATAAAAAAAGACCAAGGCTCCTTTACAAAGTGATAATCATAGTTTACCTCCCCAAAATGGTGGTTCACCACTAAGTAAGATATACAATATAACTCCGGCACTCCATATATCGCTTTCCTTTCCATGTCTACGACGAATAACTTCTGGAGCAATATAATAAGGACTCCCGACAATATCCTGATACACCTTTCCTGGAAAAAATTAATTGAAGTTTAGTAAATGTGTCTAGTGGAAGTTAATCTTACTTTTTAACCAAACATGCTAAGTGCATATCTTGTGTAGAGTTGCAGAGAAATTACATATAAGAAGATCTTCACACATAATGGTGGAACTAAAATTAAGAATAACTTTTCTTTCTAAAATTTGACATTCAAATTTAACATCTGGACTACGTTTAAAATTCAAGAATTTCATGAAACCTAAGAACACAATTAGATTCTGCTTCAGTTGATCAACCATATAAGACAACTGCTGCTGATTAATTAATTAGGAATTAGAATGGATCATATGAACACTTTGTTTTCTGTTTCAATCCTCTTGTTATTAGGATCTTGATAGATATTTGATAGGAGGCTCTCAGCTAATTATGTATCATATCAATTGAACATGCTATCTTCATGACTTCAGGGATTCATTAGGTGAGCTATTCTAGGGATACTATTAGCAGATACTTAGGAATGATTACAGCTTTGTTGTATGTATACATTGACTTAGGCCAATGACAGAAAATGAGACAGATACCTTTCTATATGGTATCAGAGCCACACACATTCAACTGAAAATTTGCATACCAAGCAGCTGCCATGGCATAAAACGTAGATCAGCCAAAGAATGACTCTCAAAAGGAGCCTGTCACCTTATGATAACTCGAATGATAACTCTGGAAATGTGATTACTCAAGTGCAGCTGCAAGGTGAGAATTATGAAGAGTGGGCTTGAGCTATGCCTGTGAGCTCGGAGAAAGTGGGGTTTCATAGATGGAACCATTCAACAGCCAAAGGAAAAATCCACTGAAGTGGAGGATTGGTGGGCAGTTCAGTCCATGTTGATCTCATGGATATTGAATACGGTGGAGCCTAGCTTATGCTGAACCATGTCTTATATGGAGAATGCGAAAGACTTACCAGAAGATATGAAGGAACGATTTTCAGTCGTCAATGGACCCATAATTCAACAACTTAAATCAGATTTGGCAGAAAGAAAACAAAGTGGAATGACCATGGTTGTATACTATGGAAAATTGAAGAGCTTGTGCGATGAGTTGGCAGACTATGAGCAAATCCCGATTTGCACCAGTGGAGGCTGCAAATATGATATTGGATCTCTTAGAATTTTGGCTTTTAGGTCAAGAGGAGAGGATTGCCCAAGGACTGGGCATCTGGAGCGTGGACAAATACAGGTGAAATAACAGACCCAATAATAAATCTAGGATAGACTGTGATACCATCTTAGAATTTGGGCTTTTAGGTCTAACTCAACCTCAAAAGCTAGCTCGAGGGGTGAGGATTGCCCAAGCCTCATAAAAACTACTTTGGCCATACCTCTAGTCGATATGGGATCTCAATAAGATCAAAGCTAGAGAACCGCATAGAAGAGGAGCGTGTTCACCAACTTTTGATGGGATTGAACGACTCTCTTTATTGGACAGTATGGTCCAACTTGCTTCCAACATACCCTTTGCCATCTTTTAACAAAATGTACTTGATCTTGGTACAAGAAGAAAGAATGAAAACTATAGCACATGCTAAGAAGATAATGGGCCTAGCAGCTCAAACCGGTGCCAGAGCAAAAGGGCGTGGATATGCAAAGGACAACGTGTAATTGCTCGAACTGCAATCGAGCTGGACTCGATGAAACAAACTGTTCAGCATATTGGATACCCTGACTGGTGGGGAAATCGGCCACGAGGTGAAGGAAAAGCTGGTGGACGAGGGAAAGTAGATGTGCAAGCTGGAGCAAGTGCAAGATGGGGTCGAGGCAGTGTTGTGCAACAATTGCTGCACAGACTGCTGGAGTAAGTGCATCGCAAGGAACAGTGGTGGATGCAGAAAATGTTGGGCTGCCAGGATTAAGCACTGAACAATAATGGAGCACACTAAAGGAAATGCTGCGTAATCATAAACCACCTACAAGTGAAAAGATGACTGATAATCATAAAAATACTGCATGGATAATTGACATAGGGGCATCAAACCATATGACAGGGAGGTTGCAGCACATGCATGAGCTGCTAGAAGTGTCTAAATGTCCTGTTGGATTGCTAGATGGACAGCATATTGCTGTAACTAAAGAAGGCTGAGTGAATCTAGATGAGAACTTGACACTTAAAAATGTTCTCTATGTTCCTAATCTGAATTGCAAATTAATCTCTATGTCGCAGTTGATAGATGGTTCAAACTGTGTTGTCCAATCTGTATTACACAGGATCATGCTTCAAAGGTGCTGATTGGTGTGAATGAACATAGGAAAAGGCTCTATATTTTCAGAGGAATTCCTCACATGAAGGCATTCAAAATTGATGGAGTCAACCAACTTGATTTGTGGCACAAGCATCTCGGGTATCCTTCCATGAAGGTTCTGCAGTCAGTTCCAAGTATTAGCAGTAGCAGGAATAGTGGGTCCTTGAATAAAGCTTGTGATGTATGTCAGCATGCTGAGCAAACTAGAGATAAATTTCTAGCATAATATATTGTATTAGATATCTTCTGTTATTCTCTTTTTAATTGCAAAGGTTTGTTCTTTATTATTTTTTATTATTAGGGCAAATTTTCCTCCCTTTTTTTTAGGATAGCAATCAATACGTTTAGTCTGTATATTGTAATAGGCCTTTATACAAAATCAATTAAGCAATAATATTCAAAATTTTCTCTTCTTTCAAGTTGGTATCAGAGTTCCCGATATGGGAGACTTTGACTCTGCATACAACCCTAGGCTGGCTTCGTTGCAGTTGCCACCTTCATTGCGGTTGCACTTGCTTCCTGTTTTTCCTTGCGACTCCATTGCGCGAACCTTAGTTGCCACCATCTGCCACTACCTCCGTTCACACCACTGACCCTAACAGACAGACCATTGTCCCTTTTCTGGCCAGCCACCAAAAAATTTGGGATAATTTGCATCAGAATTACTCTATGAAACATGATATTTCTGCTTGTTATGAATTAGAAAATAAGATTTTTCAATTCCAAGCAAGGAACCCTTTCAGTGATTGTCTATTATGGGAGTTTAAATGGATTATGGATTAAAATGGACCAGAATTAGAGGTTAAAGATGAAGTGAGTGAGAATTCTGCCACCCTAATGCAGTTCATTGAGAGATCAAGGATCTTTAAGTTTCTTTCTGAGTTGAATTGAGTATGACCCTATTCGGGTTCAGATTTTGGGCAAGGAAAAGCTCCCCCCTCTCTTAGGTATCCTACACTGTTCGAGAAAGAGAAAGTCACAGAGCTATGATGTTGGATGGTGGCAACCCCATTGATGGTTCAGCTTTGGCTGGTGGAAAACGTCACAAAATAGGTTCATCTTCTGGGAAGCCAAGATCATCTTCTTGGAAGCCTCCCACCAAGTCTAATCGTGAAGAACATTGGTTCACTTATTGTAAGAAGTCTGACCATACTAAGGAGACCTATTTTAGATTCCATGGAAAGGACAAGGTTCTTGGAAGAACTAGAGGTTTAAAGGGCATTCAACCAAGGCATGCTAATCAAACGGTGTCTGAATTGGATATTGAGGGTGGAGAGTCACTTGTTCCACCATTTGAAGAAGAATTTCTAGCACCTAATAAAGCTGAGTTGGAACATTTGCGGCCTCTCTTGGATTCTATCAGTAGCCTTCTGGCAATTGTTCTCTAACCATAGCTGGTAAGAATTATAGTTTTTGGTCCTTTAATGTTTCTAGTACTATGTCTGATGATCTTTGGATTATGGACTCTGGTGCTGCTGATCATATGATCCCTTACCCCTTATATTTTTCATCATACTTTGATTTGTCTAGTAAACATCACATTACTTTGCTAGTAGATCCCATTTCCCTGTTTCCAGATGTGGTAACGTTCAAACTTCAACCTTCCCTTTCACTTAAATAATGTGTTTCATGTCCCTAAACTCTAAAATAATCTTGTTTCTATTCACATACTCGAGATTTAAGTGTACAGTAACCTTCTTTCCCTCCCATTGTGTTTTAAAGATATTGCCACAGGGAAGACTGTTGAAGTTGCTAAGGAGTAGGGAGGGTTATATGTTCAGGATGGAACTAAAGGTAGTATCAAATAGAAGCGGTCCACTTCCTGTCATCAGACAAGTTTTGATTTTGGCTTGCTTCTTCAAATATGGCTCCAACACAGACATCTTGGCCATCCTCCTTTCAGTATTCTTAGGTCTTTGTTTCCCTAATTGTTTAAAAAGGGATTAGTTAAGTCTTTCAATTGTGATGTTTGTCACATCATCGTACAACACTTTTCTTCCTAGTAATAATAAAAGTATTGAAACATTTGATCTTGTTGATTCTAATGTGCGGGGACCTTCCTCTGCTACTAATTTATCTGGCACGAAATGACTTGCTTCCGACATTGATGATTGCACTTGAATCACATGGATATTTCTCATGAAAGATAAATCTGCAATTTTTCAATTATTCTTGATTTTTAATCACATGATTCAAACTCAGTTTGGACGATCTATTAAAAGGTTATATTCTGATAATGGAAAAGAATATGTGAATAAATTTTTTTCCACATTTCTTAAAGAACATGCTATTTCGCATGAGTTGACTTGTCTTGATACCCCACAAAAAACTGGGGTTGCAGAAAGAAAGAACCGTCATCTAGCAAATGTTCTCACTAAATCTTTGAGACGTTCTCTAATAAAATATCCTGAACAAGCTTGGTGCATATGACCTATATGCTCCAACTTAAGGAGGAGTGTTGGATTCACATGTTCTTTTCCATTACTTTATGATAATAGCTTTGTCAATTCATATGATCAACTAACGGATGTTCCCACTATGTCTTTGAGACATCCTCAGATAAACTATATCTTGAACAAGCTTGGTACATATGACCTATACACTCCAACTCGAGGGGGAGTGTTGAAATCTATGTAACTAATATCTAAAATCATTGTATAGGAAAATCATATCATAATCTATCGAGTGATTATGTAGATAATCTTGTGTATTTATTCCATTTACTCTAGATAAACTGAACTTCATTTTGTAATCGAAGCACGCGGAATTTATGTGCCTCTTTTCTCTCTATGTTTTCAAACTAGGGAAATCTCAAACCTTAAAAATTTGAAAATATTAAAACAATATACCAGTGGATGGATCAGAATTTTACCTTCTTCAATGAAGATTGAATGGCCAAAATCTATTAACTTGATAAGTGCCTCTTCATCCTTATTGGCTAATAAGATATTCTCTAGCTTCAGATCCCTATGCATGACACCCATAAAATGGCATGTCTGAACAACATCAATAATTTGTCTGAATATTGAAACTGTGACCCTTTCACTGTAGTGCCCCTTGACCACAATCCTATTAAGAAGGCAACCGCCTGAACATAACTCCATAAAAACACGAATGAAATGCTCATCCTCATATGCACCTTTGAACTCAACAATGTTAGGTTGCCCACTTAAATGCTGCATAATTTGAATCTCCCTCAATGTATCCTCCTTATCAGCTTTCCTAACAAGCTTCATCTTTGAAATGAACTTGCAAGCATATTTCAAGCCAGTTGATTCCTCAATGCAGTAAAAAGCTGTCGCATACTGGCCTTGTCCAATTATATCTTCAAAAGCATAGAACTGCGTAGCATCCTCAAATGGTTTCCCAAGAATTGCATATGACCTCCACGGCAACCGAGGAGCAGAAGCTGCAGGTTTCTTGGGTTGATGAGCAGGGTTGTTTGATTGGTTTACACCAGTAGCTCTAGCAGGTATGCAACCATCCCCGGATTTCTGAAGGTCATAATAAAAGTCAATAATTTCTTTCATTGTCGGTCTCTTACTTCGAACCTTCTCTGTGCATCGTAAAGCCAACATTAGCACTTCAACAACTTCGTTCGCCACTACTACTGAATTGAGAAATGCACTTGAAAGGTATGAATCAACAATGTTCTCAATTTTGCCTGTTTCCACCCAGATAGATCTAGCCCAACTTACTAAAGTGGACAATTGTTCCTCTTCCTGATCCGTGAGTGATTGAACTATTGCTTTCTTTCCGGTTATTAGCTCAAGCAGAACTACCCCATAACTATATACATCAGACTTTCCACTCGGCACTACAACATATGCATTCTCTGTCACAGAAGACATTGCAAACATGTTAGACAAATACTGTCTGCACAACTCACTTTCAAGCTGTACTGAAAAATAGTTATCAACATATAATTTACTATAGCATATCAATGGAAGTTGAGTGCAAAATAATATTAAGTGTAGAAGAATGAAATACCCGGTGCAATATATCCTGGGGTGCCAGCAACATATGCAGAAAGCATATATCTATGTTGACAATCATTGTCAGATTGCTCATACAGGTCCGTGCGCTGGGCAATACTAAAATCAGCGATATGAGGTTCCATATCAGCATCAAGAAGTATATTCTTCGGTTTGATGTCTCGATGCAGTATGGGTGGGACACAGTCATAATGCAGATATGCTAGTCCATGTGCTATTCCAATAGCTATCTTTAACCGGACATTCCATGTTAAGGATGTTGGTGGACTTTTTTCATGCAAAATATCATGAAGGCTTCCATTTTCCATGTACTCATAAAAGATTAATCCATAATCCTTTCCAATCCAGTAGTCTACATATGTGATCAAATTTCGATGCTTAATCGTCCCAATGGTTTCAATTTCTCGGTGAATGATACCTAAGTGCTTCTTCTGGTTCTTTCCAGATTCAATCTTCTTTACAGCAAAAACAACTTGATCTAATTGGGCTTTATAAACAATTCCATGGGCTCCCCTGCCAATAACATACCGATCGCTTAGGCTTTCTGTAGCCCTCATCACTAACTGATACCGTTCATTCTCATTTCTGCCGACAATTTTTTCATCAGAAGCATCGAGTTTCTGTTTGGATCTTCTAAGGAAACACATATGAATTAGTATTAGCAGCATAGCTGAAACAAATATTGAGGATCCAAGTTCTATGACCACAATTACAAATTTACTTGTGCCTCCATGATCACTTGATTTGAAGACACAAGGTTTCAAATACATAGTTTTGGTGCAACTCAGGCTATGTGAAGGTGAACAACTAACACAGAGGCGAGGATTACCCATGAATGATGATGGTGAGGAATTCAGTAACTTCATCATATGGTTTGGTACAGGACCATCAAATAAATTGTATGAAATATTGACCTCAATTAATGAAAGAAGATCAACAAGAACATCTATGCTTCCTGTCAAACTGTTTGCGGATACATCCAGACTTTGCAGCTCTTTTAGGTTCCCAATTTCTAAAGGAATGTCACCTGTCAATCCATTTGCACTCAGATTCAACCCATAAAACAGATTCTGCATTGTTCCGATTGATCGAGGAATTTTGCCTCCAAACAAATTTCCTCCAAGTTGTAACTCACGAAGCATGTAAAATTCTGACAAAAAGCCCGGGATACCCCCAGTAAAATGATTCTCTCTTAAAATTAATGTGGTTATCGCCGTCCAGCTCCTGAAACTTGATGGGAAGGAACCATTTAGGAAATTAAATCCCACATCAAAATCATCCATTTTAGTACAATTTGACAGCTGAGGTGGCAAAGGACCTTCCAAGTTGTTGTGAGAAAGATCCAAACTCACAAGATTCACAAGCTTTCCAAGCTCCAATGGTACAAGCCCAGAAATTTTGTTCATTGATAAATTGATTACAGTGAGATTTGTGCAATTTTCCAAACTCGATGGAATGGGTCCTATGATGTTGTTGCTGCTTATGTCCATGTATTTGAGGTTTGGATTGGTTTCAAAAACAGGAAGAGAATCAGTGAAATTATTTTCTCTGAGAATCAGCCGACTTAGAGTTGAACATCTTCCTACATCAGAAGGTATGCCATCTTGAAGTTGATTAAGTCCCAAATTCAGCACACGTAATTGCTTTCCAAAGCAAAGATTGGGTGGGATATTACCAGAGAACTTATTATTCATGAAATCCAAGTTCACTAAAGTGCTATTGATTCCCAAGGTTTGAGGTATGACTCCAGTGAACTGGTTGTCAAACAATGAGATAGTTTTCAGATGGTTGAGGTTTGTCATCTCTAAAGGGAGTTCCCCAAAAAGGCTATTGTTATGAAGCAAGATGTCCTCTAACTCACTTAGCATTCCCAATTTATCAGGAATTTCTCCCTCCAGCTGATTGGAATGTAGATGCAATTTTTTCAAAGACCTGCAGTCACCAATTTCTGGAGGTATTTTCCCAGATAAATGGTTCTTATCCAAAAACAATGCCTCTAATCTACTGCAGTTTCCAATGGAAGAAGGAATATCACCAGTCAGCAGATTAGAAGACAAGCTCAAATAATGTAAGTTTTGCAACTTCCTGATGCTATATGGTATCTGTCCACTAAAACTGTTTTCAGAAAGGTCCAAATACTGAAGCAAAGTGCAATTGGTTAACTGTGAGGGTATTTGTCCAGAGAAACCATTACCCAACAACACAAGGGTCTGCAAGTGATACAATTGTCCAATTTCTGGTCCAAGTTGACCAAGAATGCCATGATGAGTGAGGTCAAGGGAGACAACATTGTGGGCATGACCACAGTGGACTCCTATCCATGAGCATGGAATGGAATCAGAGGCATTCCAGCTCGAGTTTATGATAGGAGGAACAAAGGTCCAGTGTGTCAAGAGTGACAACAGAATCACCCCATCAGAGACCAAAGCAGAAGAAGCATCATATTCATACATCAAGGCAGAGAAGCAGAGAATCAACAATAACAATAACAGCGTGATCCTCATAGTCATGCACACAAGGAAACGTTACACAAAAGTAAGAGGTTGCATGCAAAGGAACAAGAACCACTTACCTTGCTAGCTGCTGCACCTTACAACCAAACCAAGTGATTGTTTTATCTTTGAATTCTGTAATTTGACATTGAAATAGAGTTAGAAGTGGCGGTTGATATGGGAAACGCGTCCGTATCCGTGTCCTGTTGACCAGCCATTGACTTCATTTCATTACATCAGCGATATACTTTCATATTACTTTCTTAATACTGTTTTTTTTTTTTTTTCCTTGTTAATGATGCTTATTTTCAATTATTGACGTTATTGTTAGTCCATCAATTAAATATGTGGTTATTCAAAACTTTAGTTTTGGGACATGAAAGATGGCGACGTCCAATATGCACATCCAAATAAAGGTTGCAGCATTCTCACCATTATTGATTTATTGTCCGTTGATCTCCATTGACGTTTTATGTTAAGATGCGACTGTTAACTTGTTACTGCCTAACCCGGTTTTGGTTACCACCACCCCTACCAAGAACAACGGTGCCGGCAGATCTCCCTCTCTCCATTTTTTCCAGAATCCGGTGATGCAGAGTGTCGGTGCCGCCGATGCAAAGCCTTTGTCACTGAAGATTTTCTGACGATAAAGGCTGGGTGCCGACGATAGAGAAAAATGATCCAGTGTCACTGCACATCGCCGTCCCCACTGCCATGACTGTACAAGGAACCTCATTTCAGCCATGTCTGTCTTCCTTTCATCCTTCGCCACCATCAAGATCCACCTCACCTTCACTCCCAATTTCGATGCTTTGTGTTTTCCTCCGATGAAGAAGCCGTCGCCGAAAGCGCCGCCTGCGCATCGAGCCTCCCCTGAATGCGATTCGGCCTACACTTCGAGCTGGTGGGACCTTGCCTCACACTCCATAACCGCATCCAATCGCTCATCCGTGCCGCGACCTGGATGTTTCCTCCGCCGTCGCTTGTCACTCCGTCTTCTCCGTGACCCGCCCTGCCGTGCTCAGCTGTAACACCATCATCGCCGCCAAGTACTGAGCTTCTCTATTTTCTTGGATTCCTCATGCCTCCTTCCAACCTCGCCATTTCCATCATCTAGGATGCAACCAAACACGGACCCTCTTGCGCTGATTCTAGCTCGAAGCCGAACCCGAAGTTGCATCGTTGTTCTCCTGCGCGTTTCGTGAGATGAAGGTTGAGAAGAGAAAATTGGTAATTAGAGGTATTGGTATTGTGACAGCATGGTGAAGGCCGGCGGATAATGAAAGCGTAGAAAATGGGTCAAACCCGCCTTCTCTTCTTCTTGCAAATAATAACAATTATTAACTTTTTTTAATAACAAAAAAAAAGGAAACCATAATTAGCCGGTTATTTTGGATGGCGCAGCCTGTACCAATGTTAGCACGGTGCATGCATGTTAGCACGGGCCGACGATATTCTGGAGATGGTGGAAGTGGCTGAGTTGAGTTCCCTAATCCCTGCAGGTTCAAAACCATAGATAGACTTCCCGAGATAAAACTGAAATTGAAATAAAAAACAAAAAATCTACCATACTTGAATTTGGCTTCTGAAAAAATAAATTGTTGAAGTTTGGCTCATTTAGTTAAATGTATCTAACTAAAAGCTTAAGCTTGGGGTTGGGTAGCTCAAATGATTTGAGTTAAGGATGTAAGGTGTTAAGGAACATGAGGTCTATGGTTCAAACCCTGACAAAGGAGAAAACTAATATAACATTTAATTTACTAATATTGACCTATAAAAAAAATTGCTTGAGCTTAGCTTGTTGAGCTAAGAGTTTAATTAATCTATAGCTTAATTATTTTTGTATTTATGAAATTTTTCCTTAAATTATTTCTTAAGTTTATCAATTTAGTATTTAATAAAGACTTTATTATTATATGATAAATTGATAATCTACAAAAAAAAGTTTAGAGTCTAATTTCGGGTCTTCTATTCCAGAGGGAGAAGTTGAGTTTTTGGTGTCTTCTTATGCCCAGAATGATGAGTGGAATTGGTCTTGTATAGTATCTCTTCTTCCAGATCAGATCTGCCATAAGTTAAGATCAATCAAGCCTCCTTCTACAGCTGGTCAGAATATTTTCCCAACTGGAGGCTATCGTCTGATGGAGTTTTCTCACTCAAATGTGTCCCTGAGAATCGTCTTTTCAAGGAGATTTGGATATAGGCTGACCCTCTTCGGATCAGGACTTATCTTTGGAAACTTGGTCATGGGAAGCTATTGACGAATATGGAAAAAGCTTCAAGAGATATGTCTTCTAATGTTATTTGTCCTCGTTGCAATAATTATGAGGAGACGGTGATGCATGTAATTTGTGATTGTGAGAATATTCATGCTTTTTGGTCGAAATATATTCTCCCTGATTCTTGGAGTAAAATTTTAGCCTTGGCCTTTATGATTGGATTTTGTGGAATTTAACTTCTAGCAGTATTGGTGAGGTTCAGGGTCCCTGGTCTTTATTTTTTGGTGTGGTTGCTTGCTCTTTATGGAATGATAGGAATTCTGTGGTTTTCTCTGGAATTTCGAATTTGGGAAGTTCCTTGGACTATATGGTAGCTAGTCAGGTTAGGGTTGGAAGCACATTACACTATGGCAGGGTAATGTTTTACAATTTAATGAATCTTCTACCTATTTGATGGGATGGTTACAATATTATCTATGTAATGCTTCTACTGTAATCTTGGCTCTTATAATGCAGTTGTAGCAGAGCTTTGGGGTCTCTTCTTGGGTATTAAGCTTGCTAGAGAGCTAAGTCTACCTCCGGTCATTTTTGAGATGGATTCATTGACTGTGGTGTCTGCGATTCTGAAGGGTAGTTCTGCTGTAACTACTCTTCAGCCTTTACTTGCTGAGATTATCAAGCTTCTTCATCTTCTGAATGGGGTTGCTTCGGTTGTTCATATCTACCGTGAAGCAAATCGTTGTGCTGATTACATGGCTAGTTTGGGTCACTCAAGTTCTTTCCAAAGGACTTTAGTTGATAGTGTTTCTCCTTTGTTGGGTATCTTTCTTCAGGATGATGCATGCATTGGGGAGTTGTATCCCCCATTTAGTTTCTTAGTTTTTGTTGTTTCCCCTTTATATAAAAAAAATAAAAAATAAAAAATATATCCTTAATATGTGGTTTGTGAAATTTAAAAACTTTACACTATTACATTTTCAAAATCCTGTAAACAAAAAAAAAATCACTTGTTTATTACTAAAAAAAAACTCCAAAATTAATTTTAACATTCTCAACCAAGTTTTACATATTTCCATAATATAAATAGAAGCGATATATAATTTTAGTTTATATATATTGCATGTTTGGGTTTGTTTGTTTGAGCTTGATCGAGCATTTAACGAGCCGAGTCAGAATACACGGATAGCTCATCTCATCTATACCCCCTAATTGTGAGTAAATTATTGGCTGCTAATTCAATTAAAGATTTAGGAGTTTTTTATTTGAACATCAAACAATGTGGGACAACACTTGACAACGGTTTAATAATGTTCAAAATCATGGTTAATAGCATATTTGAATTGGTTAATAGGTACACCAAAGATGAGTGACTCATTATCTATCTACTGAGCTACATTAATAAAGATTATGTACATCATTAGCTAAGTTATTGGTTAACGAGTTATCCCATCTATTACATATGCACCCATTAACCAAGTACAATATGTTATTAATCACAATTTTGAACATTATTAACCATAGTCCATTGTTGTCCCTTTTTTGATGTCCAAATAATATTTTTGAAGATTTAATTACACCATGTCCCAGAAAGTTATTTGAAAATTATAAATATGTCCTTCAACTTTGAAAACTTGTATTTAAGTCCCTAAGTTTATAAAAATTCGTGAGTCCCTCTTACATATATCTATTAGGGTTTTATTAATTTTCTGTAAATTATCAATTCAATTATGCATTTGTGTGTCCCTAAATTTTTTAAGAAAAAATTCAAATTGGTCTATATACTCGTTGAATAAATTTAGATAAGTCCTTATAATTTTTGAAATCCTAATATAGCCCTAACAGAAATATGTATGAGGATTCAATTATAAATTTTTATAAGTTTATAAGGACCAAATTAAAAACTTTTAAGGTTCATCAACATATTTAAATTTTCTCAAAAAAATTAGTGGAAAAGATTAATTAAACTTTGATTAAATTAATACCTGATTAATCGAATATTGACCACATTGTGGGCCTGGCCGCATTAGACTAATGGGATCATTGGCATTCTAGCTTGAGTTTACAAAAATGATTTTTTGACACCAGTAAGTGACACCAACTTTTGACACCGACACTATAGCAGTACTGTAGCACACTGTAGTGGTGACATTTTCGTAATTTTGACCACTTTTTTTAAAAAATACTTAGCTTTTTTTAGTACTAACATTTTTGGTTAATCGTGCAAATATTTGGTTAATCACGTGTAAATATTTGGTTAATCCAGTTCATTATATGGTTAATGTGTCATCCTGAAACTTGCAATCATTTTCCATAACCATGTAAATATTTGGTTAATTCAGTATAAATATTTGGTTAATTCAGTTCATGATATGGTTAATGGGTCATCCTGAAGCTTACAATCATTTTCCACAACCATGTAAATATTTGGTTAATCACGTGTAAATATTTGGTTAATCCAGTTCATTATATGGTTAATGGGTCATCCTGAAGCTTACAATCATTTTCCACAAACATGTAAATATATGGTTAATCACGTGCAAATATTTTGTTAATTCAGTTCATTATATGGTTAATGGGTCATCCTAAAACTTGCAATCATTTTCCAAAACCATGTAAATATTTGGTTAATCTAGTATAAAAATTTGGTTAATTCAGTCCATTATATGGTTAATAGGTCATCCTGAAGCATACAATCATTTTACACAACCATGTAAGTATTTGGTTAATCCCGTGTAAATATTTGGTTAATCCAATTAATTATATGGTTAATGGGTCATCCTGAATCATATAATCATTTTCCATAACCATGTAGTATGTGGTTGATCAGGTGCAAATATTTAGTTAATTCAGTTCAATATATGGTTAATGGGTCATCCTGAAGCTTACAATCATTTTCCACAAACATATAAATATATGGCTAATCACGTGCAAATATTTGATTAATTCAGTTCATTATATGATTAATGGGTCATCCTGAAACTTGCAATCATTTTCCACAACCATGTAAATATTTGGTTAATCCAGTATAAATATTTAGTTAATTCAGTCCATTATATGGTTAATAGGTCATCCTGAAGCATACAATCATTTTACACAACCATGTAAATATTTGGTTAATCCCGTGTAAATATTTGGTTAATCTAGTTCATTATATGGTTAATGGGTCATCCTAAATCATACAATCATTTTCCATAACCATGTAATATTTGGTTAATCACGTGCAAATATTTGGTTAATTCAGTTCAATATATGGTTAATGGGTCATCCTGAAGCTTACAATCATTTTCCTCAAACATGTAAATATATGGTTAATCACATGTAAATATCTGGTTAATTCAGTTAATTATATGGTTAATGGGTCATCCTAAAACTTGCAATCATTTTCCACAATCATGTAAATATTTGGTTAATCCAGTATAAATATTTGGTTAATTCAATTCATTATATGGTTAATGGGTCATCCTGAAGCATACAAGCATTTTCCACAACCATGTAAATATTTGGTTAATCCCATGTAAATATTTGGTTAATCCCGTGTAAATATTTGATTAATGGGTCATCTTGAATCATACAATCATTTTCCATAACCATGTAAATATTTGGTTAATCACATATAAATATTTGGTTAATGGGTCATCTTGAATCATACAATCATTTTCCATAACCATGTAAATATTTGGTTAATCACATACAAATATTTGGTTAATTCAGATCAATATATGGTTAATGGGTCATCCTGAAGCATACAATCATTTTCCACAAACATGTAAATATATGGTTAATCACGTGTAAATATTTGATTAATTCAGTTCATTATATGGTTAATGGGTCATCTTGAAACTTGCAATCATTTTCCACAATCATATAGATATTTGGTTAATTCAGTTCATTATATGGTTAATGGGTCATCCTGAAGCATACAATCATTTTCCACAACCATTAATTCAGTTCATTATATGATTAATGGATAAACATGTACTAAAAAAGCTAAATATTCTCTGTCAAGAAAGCATCGTGTAACAAGGCAGAGGGTTTTTTATACGGTGAGCCACCATATCATGTTGCTCACTGTGAGCAACCACAGATAGTCGTTGATCAAATAGTACCACATGATATTATCATATACCTGCTTATACTATATTTTTTTTCATTTCCTTCTCTCTCCTCTCACTCACTCAATCCTGCCTGACTGCCCCTCCTCCCGTCCATCTTCGTCATGATGGTGTCGTCCCTCTTTCCGTTCCACAGTCGTTTCTTCTTCCTCAAAAACCTATATTTCCAACCCAGATCGACGAAGAAGTCGTTGCTTTATAAACCCAACCCTTCTCTTCTCTCCCTCTAATCGCACCAACCAAAGGCCCCACAGTTTTCATTTGAAGGAGAAAAAATGACGTTAATTTTGAAAGTGGGTTTTCTAGTAAATCAACGGAAGTGTCAAAATGCACAACCAAATATCCAAATCCCTAATTTGAATATCTATACCCAAAAAAAAAAAAAAAAGAATCTTTAATTTGAATATGAATCACAGACAGACATATATTCGCCAACAAGTAGAAATAGCTTCTATATCATTAAAGAAAATGGAGAACAAGTCCAAGAAAACGATTATCAAATTTGTTGAGTCCATCAATCATAAAACAATAATATTTGTAAATCTAAAATCTGACAATTTTGGAACACCTAGTTAATTGTATTTAAAATCATGGTTAATGATGTATTTGACTTGATTAATGAATACACATGTACACACATGTACCTAGTGAATAACTCATTAACTAGGTGTTGTGAATGTCAATTTTTCAGGTGTACAAATAATATAATTGATCATAAAAATAGGTGATATCATGGGATCCGCAAACATGGGTTTGAAACATCTAACCGGAAAGAATTGAAGAATGGCAAAGGACTTTTCCAACCAGTCAATACCATCACTTTATGTATTGATTACTAATTAATTTAGACTCAATTATATTTTTAATCCATTATCTTTATTTTAGGTTTCAATTTGGTCTCTCTTCTATTTTTTGTTCCAAAATAATCCCCTTATTTTTTAAAGTTATACCAATATAATCCCTCTTTTATTTTTTGTTCTGAAATAATCCCTCATTTTTGCAAAAGTTAAACCAATATTGTCCCTCTTTTGGTTCCAAAATAGTCCCTCTTATTTATTTATTTATTTTTCCAAATAGTTTCTTATTTTACAAAAGTTATATTAATTTGATCTTCTCCGTACCACACTTTAAAAGGAAAGGACAATATTGAAACCTAAAATAAAGATAAGGGATCAAAACGAAACAAAAAATAAAAGAACCAAATTGAAACTTAAAATAAGATAACAGGCAAAAAGTATAATTTAGCCATTAATTTGTGTAATTTTCGAATGAGTAAAAAGACCATGAACCTAGCAAAACATGTATTTTGGACGTCAAAACAAAAGGGGCTAATAACAATGACAAAAGCATCTTTTGCACCATATCTGGCAAGTTCCCAAAGATTTGGTTTTTATTTTAATTTAAAAAAAAAAATCAAAAAAGAAGAGAAAAAATTACCCAAACTTTACACTGAACAGAGAAAATCCACAAGCCCCTTATCCCAATAGATAATGAAAAAGTAAAAAGAGAAGGAAAAAACAAGAAATAAATAAATACATGGAGGATTCTTTTCTCCCATGCTCATCTTTTTAATTTCTTCCATCCTGTTCTTTATTCAGACTGGAACTGCTCGAGAATGTAACAGGTAGAGCACTTGACATGGCTGTTTGAACCACAGGACAAACAATTTTATTTCCAAATCTTTACAGATTTGTCATGACTGGCAGAAGCAACCATTCCTGTCACTGGTGATTGTGCTAGAGCTGATATCACACACTCATGAGCTGGTATCGTCATACATTTATTCTCGGCCATATTCCATAGCTCCAATGACTGGAAACCATTAATGAATAAAATGAAAACATCAGTTTTAGCAATCATGTGATACACTGCAAAACATGTTCACAGCAAATCATCGAATGCATTTAACAGGATGATGTTTCAAATGAAATATTCAAAAAAGTCTAGTGGCTTTACTTGGAAACAGAGACATCCAAATGCAACCTGATATTATGGAACTCCGACTGAAACTAAACTTGAATCCTATCCATTGATTCGAAATTATTGGTTTAGCCCTATCTAGATTCTAGAGTTATCCACTATCAACCCTGTTGCAACCATATTCCCCCTAATTTTTCCACTTGCCATTCTAGGTTACTCTCTTGCTACCTTCAGGCCTCAAACCTGAATTTCCTTGTTTTCACAGAATCATCAACAGCCCGCATCATGTTTTCACCATTGGGAATGATTTCCTTTAGGGCTTGTTTGTGAGTTTTGGAGGGGAAGGGAGGGGAAGGCTTTGAAAAAAAAGAAGGGAAAAAGGGATAGGGGAAGGGAGGATACTCCCTCACACCTTGTATGGGGTTTATTTTTTAACAAAATCAAAATCCTCCAATTTGGGGGAACTAAAAAATTGAACTAGAGGAGGATTTTGGAGGGTTATCTTCCCTTCCCCATCCCTTTTCTCCTTTTTTCCAAAGCCTTCCATTCCCTTCCCCTCCCAAACTCACAAACAAGGCCTTAACGTATCTTCAATATTGCAATTTTTTTCAGTCATATTTTACCAAGTTGTGTCTGCACAACAAACCAAGCATTATCCCAAAACCATATTTCTGAAGGAAAGTACCATTATCTCCTAGGTTTCCTACATAGCTTCTCTTCAAATGGCCGAACTTGTGGCAAAGTTCGGCATGACTTGCTTATCTTGACATTAAATATACAACCCATCCTTAACAATCTCCACAAAGTCCAAGGCCTTAATTTAGTTCTCACAACTTTAGAACCCCGAAAATATCTCCCCCCTCCCCATCATTCATTCTGAGCATGCACAGCTTGTTATAAAGAACAAAAATAGGGAAAATAAAATAAAATAATAGTCAACTGAAGTTAAAAACAGTGCAATTTTTTTCTGGGGGGTGGGTGGTGAAAAGGAACCCATACACACAACTTGTTATGGTCAAACATACCTGGTAACCTCCAATAACCAAGAGAGTGGAGTAGCTTGGGTGAAAAAACACAAGAATGAAACATGTTTCCACTGGAACTAAGTTCATGAATGCATTTCCCAGACGCAAGTGACCAGACTTTGACAGATTCTTGACTCACAGATGCCAAGTAATCTCCATTTGTATCCCAACAGACCGAGTGTACATCTGTAGAGTGTCCCTACATATACATCAAATTCAAATTATTACCAGATATTATAATAAAAATAATAATGCTAAAGAATATTAGGGCATGTTTGATTTATTTCCAGTTTCATGTTTTCATTTCCTAATTTGAAAGATAATTTCAACAAAAATAATTATAAAGCCGTTGCTTTGTTTTCAGTTTATTTCTTGTTTCCAAAGATTTGTACAGGAAATGATGGAAAAAAAAAAAGTTGTTTTCGGTGTTTCATGTATAAATCTTTGAAAACATAAAACAAAATGAAAACATTGTGACAATTTTATAATTATTGTTGTTCTACTTATTGCTAAAATTAGGAAATGAAAATAGGAAACAAGAAACAAACTAAACATGCAATTAATTTTTTCTTTAAATTTCCTGAAGTTTGGTATCCATGTTTACACCTGTAATGAGTGCATCTGCCTGTCACTCTCAACATCAAAGAGAGACACAACACTGCCAGCTGCTGCAGCCAGAAGGTGACCGACCCTTGGTTGAAATCTCACCTGTGCAGATCCTCCCTGCTTTATTAATTTAACAAGGTTAAGCAAAGGTAATAAACCATATCCATCACATCTATGATAAGTAAAATAGTAAATTAGGTAAATTTCGTAAGTGACCTTAGAAACACGAGTGCATGAATATTGGCTAATATTCCAGAAGCGAATCTCATTGTTAGCGTCGCAAGAACAGAAAAGGTCATTTTTCTTTGGGTGGAAATCAAGGGACATCACATGTGAATTATGACCAGTGTATGCCTGCAAAGAAAAACTTGGCTGCAAAATTAAAAGCCAAAAGTAAGTCCCAGAAGCATAAATCAAGACTTCATATTTGCCAAGATATTTACCATGGATAAATTACATAGCAAGTTCAAAAGATGTTTTTATCCATGAGGGTAAAAAAGAAAACTTAAGACTCCTAAACATACAACAATAACAACAACCAAACTTATTCCACTAGGTGGATGATTTCTTTGTAGACTCAGGATTTGAACTTCAACCTTTGAGAAGGGGGCAACCACACCAACCAAAGAAGGGGTCCGAGACATAATTCCAAAAATAGGGTTTCTCCATTACCATATTTCTGGGGTTTGTAATCATTGGTCAAGAAACACAGGTTTTAGTGAAAGTTGGGTGTCTTGGCTTGCACAATGATCTCTTATTTATAGTGTAATTATTTATAGTATTAATTACAATCAACCAAGGAGCTAATCACCAGCTAATTTAAAGCAATCATTATAATAAAAAAATTGAATATATATTTACTATGAGCTAAATATGCTAATATTCTAATACCTACATAAAGATTTTAACAATCGATATATACTATATAGGATCAAGGTCCATAATTTGGCAGTTTGGCACAGGGACTCGTGGATTATTTTTTGCTGAATATTCTTGAATCTCTTAGAGCTAAGGCAACATAAACAAAAAAAAAAAAAACTCAAGACTTGCATACAATCTCTTTTAACTGTACAGGTTTGGGAACCTGAAAACAAAGCATCCCCTCAAAACCGAATTCCTTAAGCCTAACAAGGGGCAAACACATGAACACAATAATACCTATTTCCGTGGGATGAAATATATCAAGTGTCAGTTACCAAAATTATAATCCCCAAAGGCATTACATTTAATAGAAAGCAGATCTCAATCTCATACCTAGGGCAGACCAGGAAAATCTTGTATTAACAGTTAACAGAAAATAATTAGTAAAAAGGAAATTACATCCGCAGCGTCCCAAAGCCGCACGGTTGTATCAAATGAAGATGTCGCCAGCTGAGTTGAATTTGGTCTGAAGCGAACATCAGTAATAATAAGATTGTGCTCCTCTGGAGTGTTCTCAGTTTGCAGTGTTTCCATGTTCCACAGAACAACCTACCAACAAGGGAAAAGATGAGCATCTGTATCTTTTACACAATAAAATTAAATTCCAGATAAGATCCTAATGTTAAACTTTATTTTCAGATAAACCAGCAAAACATGCCAAGACATGTGTATCATGCCAAAACATGCCAGTGGTACAGAACTAAAACACGTGTTTTATGCATTTATATATATATAAATATCTATTGATTCATCAAAAAAAAAAAATCATAAACAATGCAAAACCTACTTTTTTTACTGCAAGGCAACCTTCTTTGGAATAATCTTTTCTGGATTTTCAAAGTGCACTGGGTTTGTTCCTCTACTTTATAATAGTTTTTGGTGGTTCATTTCAAAAGTTTTGGTAAAACCAGGGTAGTCAAATTTCTTTAATGGTGTTGAACCTTTGCTATTGTACGGTGCATTTGGTTGGAACAGAACACATGAATCTTTACAGGTTCTCGTTGCCTTTAAATCTACTTTATGATAGGGTTTTGTTCTTAGCTTTTCTCTGGTTTTCTGTTCATTGGCTCTTTCAACAATGTTCCAATGGTTTTGCTATCCTCTTGACCTAATTAATAATGATGTGGTCACACAGGTGCTTCCATGTGATCAATAATAAGAAATGGCACCAACCCTCAATCCTTCAACTGGTTCACCCGTTTAGTGTGAAACCAGCTAGTTCAGACCAGTTTACACAGGTTTAGAGTGAAAAAGGCTCATGTTTCTTATCCATACCGGAAACTTGGAAGGTCCACTAGTTTTCCAGTCAACCTGGCTAGGTCATAAAGGTAAATATCTACCTAAGAATGGTCCCCAAATGATGTCATAAATCAACCAGCGTGCAGATAAATGCATAAGTAAATTAGACCTATTATAGTATGTCATGAAACAACTCTCCCAAAAGCTTAAATTATTAGGTGAAGACACATGAATGAATGGTTTTATATATCTAACAACCACCTTACCCAAGAGCCCTTTGGGCTTAAGGAAAGACAAATGCACAGGCCCACCTACCTTATGCTCATATTTAAGAAGGATGGGGGCGGAAACAATCAAACTCATTACAATTTGATCATAGAGACTTTGATACCATGTTATGTACCAACCCTCCCAAAACCTTAAACTGTTAGGTAAAGGCACATGAATGGTTTTATATATCTAACTCTTTACAACCCTCAAAAACAACAATAATTCCTAAAAAACTTCCTTCTAATGCCAAATAATAGGCAATATGTTAGATACATGTACCAACTTGTCAAGGCATGTATTACAAATTCAAGTTATGCATAAAAATAAATCTATGTTTGTCGATCCAGGTGCACCATAACCTATAAAAACCAATTTAATTGGCCATTAGTTTGGTAGACATAGCTTTAGATAAAAGAAATTATTGGATATTGATTGAATTCGTTATAATGAACATTCTACCAATCCAAGCCTAGGTTCTTTATCTGCATAAAATATTAATCAAAGATCATAAATTATTGATCAAGCCACATTAAGTATTCACTTAACCAATTGGATTTTTTTCCCTCTTTATTGTTATTTTTCAAAATCTTTCTCATTCTGGATCTGAACAAGAACACTAGAATCCCAAGAAGCAGAAGATAGCACATAATGCCAGCAGAAGATATCTTTCTTTTATTATTGAGAATATAGATTCTTCTTAATGGCAGAAAATTCTTCCAATACTGAAACCTATGCAAAACTTATGATGAAATTATAGGGTATAGGTAGAGTAGTAAAAGAGAGAAATAAGCTAATGAATAATCTGATATTGATATCGGTTTGATG
This sequence comes from Echinosophora koreensis, assembly GCA_035048595.1. Taxonomy (NCBI): domain Eukaryota; kingdom Viridiplantae; phylum Streptophyta; class Magnoliopsida; order Fabales; family Fabaceae; genus Echinosophora; species Echinosophora koreensis. Next base: position 183,153 of record JAPCYP010000233.1, read on the forward strand.
TGATACAAAAGACAAAGAACTGACCCCTATTTATATTAGGAATTAGGTTAAGTACTATACTGCTCCTCCCAATCAAATAAGGGAACAAATAACTGCTTTAAGATAAGATAGAATACGTAAAGATAAGACGTGATTCCTAATAAAAAGATAGATCCTAGAAATAAGGTAACACATTTATCCCTAAAGTAGAATAACTTATACTAATCTAGTATGCACCATCCTTTCCCTCTAAGATATTTTGTAGTTTTTTTTTTTTTGGTGATATATTTTGTAGATTTTTAACACTCCCCATCAAGCTAAAGCTTCCTAACCTTTAAGCTTGTCAGAAATGAACACTTCTAAAAAAAGGAAATAACAAATATAAATTGAATTTCCGGGTAAGCCTTGGCGCAACAGTAAGGTTGCTGTTTTGTGACTTGGAGGTCACAAGTTCAAATCTTGGAAACAGCTTCCCCGCTTGCAGCGATAAGGCTACGTACATCTACCCTCCCCAGGCCCACTGGGCGGGAGCCTCATGCATTGAGCCACCCTTATAAATATAAAGTGGGCTCCATAACACATGGCTGGAATAGATGTTAGAATCGATGATTCAATACAATTCAGCAAGCCAGCTTTGAATTCTATGGTGAATTGCAAAAGGCTTTGAACCATGCATATATTGCACAGCTGGAATAGTAATTAGAATCACACAATTCACAATTTGAATCAGCAAGTCAGTGATTTGTATCATGTGGCGAACCGCAAATGGCTTTGAAACATGCATGTCTACCATGAATTGTGTGGTCTGTATCATCAATACAATTCGTACAATTCTTCAGTTCAGTGATATTTTCCTTTTTTGCTTTATTCTCAACAGTATTCTCATCAAAGAACTCGAAGGGGCCTTAGAGGCTTAATAACAAGAATTGAACGGGTGAGTTGGCTTTCACGACAACCAGTTTTCATAGGCAGACACTGTTTGGTTCTTCTGGTGACAAGTGGTCAAGCAGTCACTCTGTATGGCTCCTAAGGCTAAGAAGAAGGGGAAGTGGGATGTGGAATCATGTTTTAGGTGTGAAATCATGTAGACATAAGTTTTTATTGATGTGTTTCTGAATTGTATATGATATGATTCACGATTCAAAATTGAACGAACTTCTCAATATGATTCACAATTTAACCTTGGTGCTTCCAAAAACAACTCAAGGATAATACGATTCACAATTTAACAGCTATAGCCCTGGAAAAACAATTCTGGTAGATATGCCGAAGAGATGAGTATTGCAGGAAAGATAATAAGACAGCTTGACCGCTCATTAGCTTGACGGAGATTTCTTGGCAAGCAATCAAGCATAGCAAGTCCCAAACTTCTTCAAACAGCAGAAAAATTTAGGAGGCCCAAGAAACATGGAAATTGAAATTAAGGCTTGAGTGAATCCCAGCCGTGGAAATTAAGATGGAGGCTCATGTGAATCACAGCCAATAAATAAATCAGCAGCGACATAATTCACAGTGGGAAGAGAAATCACCACTGGTCTGATTCACGGTGTGAAGAGAAATCATCACCAGTATGATTCACGACGAGTAGAGAATTCACCACCAGTATGCTTCATGGTGAGAAGAAAGGTCACTACTGAAATAATCATCAATAATCGTTGGCGGTAAAAGACTGCACTGCATCTTTATCATTATTGATCTGCCCCTCAACTTCATGTCAGAATAGGGAACCAATAATAACACAAGAAGGGGAAGAGAGCAAAGATGAAGATTTAATACGAGCATGACGGGCAAAAAATGAAAAAGGTCGTTGAAAAGAGAAACACAATGAAATGATAGCGAGTAGAATGAAAAACTGAAGTTTTGAAAGCCATATTGGTGCATGGCCAACCTGAAGAAAAGAATCTTGGGGACAGAGACATCACCGTAGTGGAATTCCGGAATTTTGGAAACTGGGTAGTAGAATAGTGACAATATCAGGTCACAGATAAAGGTACTGCTCTAATACCATGTTCATATTATAGGGTTTACGTAGAGATGTAGTAAAAGAGAGATATACCAAATGAATAAGACCACTACATACAGCTTCAAGGTTTTTTTACCAGAAAACTTATTTTTGGAACTTAGAAGGATCAATCGTCAGCTACATAATGCTTAAGATATAGGACCAAAAGAAGGAAAGACACTTAGAATTTGTCTAGTTTACAATTTAGCGGAAGAATACTATATGGTATTGACTAATTAATGCCAGTTCTTTCCCATGAGTTAACTGCTTAAAAAAAAAAAGTAAAACATTTCAGATTTTTTAATGGAAAAGGACACCATATAAGATCTTATACCAATTATATAAGATCTCTAAGCAGGTATAAATATAATCTAATCATATTAAACATTCACTGATTGTAGCTGATTCATGTGTATCAATGCAAGCAATTTAAAATAAGTAATTAGTCTCGTAAGATTTTGATATGAAAAAATAAAGGAAACCAATTAGAGCTCTTCAATATACAATTCACCGGCAGATATATAATTTGTTCTGCAATAATCTTACAACTATTTTGAAACTGTTATCCACCTTAAAGTAGTATACTTAAGAATGAAATCTGTTCTACCTTCTTGTCATGTCCAGCACTAGCTAATAATTTCCCATCTGAAGAGAAATGACAGCAAACAACTTTGCTGTTGCTCTTGCGTATAGAACCAACTTCACTGAAGGAAAAGCCTGAAATAGAAGCAATAGAACCACCAATGCAGCAATTGTGAATAATATAAATATAAAGAGGCATAAAACATTAGATTACCTTTTGAAGCATCTGTAGCATGCTCAGACGGGTTCTGTTTCAACGTGCCAAACAAGTCCCTTCCATCACCATCATCCTGTGAGAGAAATGATTCCACATTATCATCTAAGGAGCCAACATCTCCAAAATGTTCCATGTCATCCTGCAACTAAAAGAATGTGAATTATAAGTGATAATTACCATCTGAAACTTAAAACAAGATGAATCAGCAAACAATATAGTCAAACAAAACATATAAAGCTCTACAAGATACAATGCAGAAGGCATGGTTTATGATAGAACACAATTGTGTCATTTGATCTATGTAGCCGACCCCACCAAGTGGGAAAAGGCTTTGTTTTTGTTGTTGTTCTTGTTTTCTTGTATAGTGCAGAAGATTTTGAATCTCAGTCACTGGAAAATCAATAATATTAATGAGCAATATAATTATTATAAACCATGTCCTGAGAATGAATGATAACAACTGCAAAATCCACCATAAAGGAATCATACAAGTGATTAAATAGCCCAAAAAGGGCTGGCAATGAACTGAACCAACTTGATATTAGTTCTAAACTCGACTCATCAATCAGTTTGATGAACTTGGTTCATGAACTAAATGAGCTAAACTTGAGCTAAGTATTGCTCAAGTCATTTGGTTCATGAATTGACCTGGTGTGTGTGTGTATATATTCATATTTTTAACAGCATAATTTAAAAAATATAACAATTATGAGAAAATTGATTAGTTGAAGTGAGTTGTGAATCAAGCTGATGAACTTGATTTACCAGCTGGTTTGTGGAGGCTGCAAGACCACCTGCCCCATCAGTACCATACATTATCAAACCTTTGGATACACCAGGAACATTCTGCAAGTTACCCGCCATAGCAACTCCATCACCAGGAGTGTGAGTAGATGGTGTTGATGGTTGAGAATTAGAAGGTCCGAGTGTATTTCCTGTACCAGTACTGTTGGCAGCTCCCGAAGATGTAGGCCCTTTCCTTTTTCGGTTATTCTAAAATATAATTGCCATTGGCAAACAGTCATAACATAACAAGAGAAGCATGCATATAAAAACTGCTAGCTTATACACTTCCAGCAAAAGACAAAATAAAAGTATCTAAAACTTACACCTATATCATCCTAAATCCTAATCCTAAATAAACATAAAAGCAGAACCTGTACAAGTTGCTGTGGATGCAAAGGATCCTGTTGCTGCTGGGAGGTGGATTGTTGAATTTGTGGCATGTTGATCTGCATAAAAAAAAAAAAAAAACCAAAATAACCATATCAACATAGAATAAATAAACTGTTTGTTATAAGCCTAAAATTATATTCTTATTACAAAGTTTCATCAACAAAATCTACAATTAGCTGGAATGATAAGCTAAATATTGTTAAGTATGAATGCATTTAATAGACAATTCTTTAACTTTTCACATGACTAGAACACATCAGAAAGACAACAACTACAGTTTGTCCTCAATACATCACTCCAGTGGTTAGTGCAACCTTCTTCTAATTGAAAATTATGTGAAAACTGAAAACCTAGGCCTATTTGAAAAGTATGGGAAACTATAGGGGCTAAATTTAATATGCATATGAAGTTGACCTGGGTGAAAATTATTCATGTAACCATTCTGTCTGAAACATAATGCATAATTGGATGGCATTATGATGCCAAGTGACAGTAAGGATCCAATTAAGAATGGTTTTAAACTATAAGACCCCAACAGCAGAGAAGTATATTGGAGAAGATTATTTTTTTTTTTAAAAAGTTAACCTATAAGGATTAAAGATATGGTTAAACCTATTTTTTTTAACTTTTATTAAAATATAAATTGACTTATTTTTCAAAATTAAAATATCCCAGCACATAATTTTAACATGTCTGGCATCCTAAAAATGTACATTGTTTTAAATTTAATATTTAAAACAACACTAGAGGAGCATTTTATGGAAAAAAAAATTCCTTCGTTTTTTCCTAATCTTATGCTTCAATTTAAAATAAAACTTTAATTTAATTTGAATCTGAGGCCAGGCTCAGGCTCTCCCTTTTTTATTCAGGTTGGGCCTAGGTCATCGAGCTTTCTCAAAGAAAAGCCTGGCCCAAATTTCCCAATCTCCACCCCATGAAAAGGTCTATAACTGGTGTAATACCAGGCTAATTTGGACTCAAAGTAGTCAATATATGTTATGAAGACCACATTTGTCATTCCCAGTTAGCAGTGCGGAGTGACCATTGCTGAAATTGCTAAAGCAGTTAGCTTATTGCAGAGCAACCGCTATACTCAAGATAAGGTATACAAAGCAAATAATTTATAATACACATATAAATGCTCAAAACTCAATAGAACTCCAACATCGGAGAAAATTTCATTGAGGCAAAGGCTCGGAGATTCTAGAGCAATAAATCATGAACAAATACGAGAATAAAATCAAACAGGGATTAGGGCAATTTATGTCAAACTTAACATAAATCATAACACAAGAAATCAAGTCAATAAACAGAGGAGGAAGTGCGAAGGGATGTTAAGACAGGGATGTGCGACCGCAAACAGGGCCAGAAAGGTCGCATAGGTGGTCGGGCTGCCAAAAAGGCCGAATTTGGCAGGAAATTGCATTGCGTGCAGGAAAGGGACGTGCTGAAATGCTTCCCAGAGGTACAGAGGTGTTGGCAGCTGGTTTTTCAAAGGGGGTGGGTTTCTAACCACAATTTCCTTCTGATTGATAAAGATGTGTAAAATTTCAAAAAACCCCTTAAAATCTGCTGAGTAGTGAAAGGAGAAGGTGGGTAATAGAAATCAAACTAGGGTAGAAGTGAGAAAACCAGAGAGAACAGATTCTGAGAAATGATAATCTGATTTCTTATTGAGTGTAGAAGATTACAGAGTTTATATAGTTGAGCTATGAGCAACCGCTCCTAACAGATTCCTAACTAACTCAGCTGTCAGTGCTGACTCAGCACTGCAGCTCTATTACAATCTAAAGCTACTGCACATTCTACTATATACTCTATTAGTGGGCAAACACCATAGCAGCTATTCGGTTGTGATCCTGGACATGACACCCACTAAAGTAAAACACGACACAATGACCTAGGCGTAATGGCCAGTGGCCGCAACACACCGCTATGGCGCTATAGCACCCTATAGTGTGCGATTGATTATTCTAATGAAGAGATAACATACAGATCATCCATAAACACAACCAAACCATTCAAATGATCATGTCCACATCAGCAAAAAGGTAAAAAGTAAACTCATTGATTTCTTAATCATGTAAATTTGTTCTACAAATAGCTATATCACATTCATTTAACATAAGGCCAGGTGGAAAGAATAAATGATACCTTAGATGAAGTAGATTGCATTGGAGAGCCTATTGATCCATCATTTGCAATTGGTGGACCATCTTTCACATTCAAACTTCCCTAGCTAATCCCCTTAACCGCTGTGGATCCATATCTCCATACACAGGTGGACTGCCAATATTTCCTTGTGCCTGCACCTGTGCGAGGAGCTGCTGCTGTTGTTGTTGTGGCAAAAGCTGAAATTGATTAGGACTCTGAAGAAGCGGCTTTTGAACTTGTGCTCAAAACCAGGACGAATTTGATCTATGCCCTAGATAATATGATAATTTTGATTTAGACTGGGTCAGATATATTAATATATATCTAAAAGTGAACTAAACGCTCATGCCAGAACTTACAGTTAAAGGCCATCCTTTCAATGTGAGACCACCAACTCCGGGATTTAATCCTGAAAAGGGAAGAAGAAAAAGAAGTAGAGAACTAATGAAACCAAGCAAGATGATTAGACAAAGAAGCAGTGTAGCAATTACATGATCATTATAAAACGTTAAATTAAAAAAGATCAGGAGAAATTTATGTAAATTACTCCCACTACATTGTTTTGTAGCCTGTTTTGTGTGATATAAAGTGGTGTAAATCCAAATTTATTTTAAATGTATCACATTCTTTAAATTGATGTTCTCCTCTATTGATTCACACCTGCATTTGTTATTCCAGGTTTTGACTGCATTCCTCCCTGCCCATAAATTGAAGAAGGATCCATAGGCAAGGATCTGCATGGTGCCCATGTTGACTTCACTTTTGATCTCCTGCTGAGGAGAAAAAAAACAGAAATCGGCATCTCAAACTAATAGAGAAGAAAGGAAGAAAGAAAGGGAAGGCAAATGAAGCACTGAGCAGTGGAAGTGCATACAGGGGTTTGTTGAGTTCGAGCCTGGATTTGCTGCAAAGCTGCTGTAACACTCCCTGAATTTCCTTGAACCATCTGCCTGTTTAGGCAAAATACACAAAAATTTGTAAATATCAGGTATAAGACTTCATATATTTCAAGTTTAATTGCTAATGATTTACCCAGGATGATTTGTTGATTTCAAAAGAGCCATTCTAGCATCTAGAAGTGGCTGGATGTCTCTGTATCCAGGGTTAGAGTGCTTCATCCGATCCTCATACATTTTGCAGCCATAGCACTGGCAGTAGATTGCCCGAGCACTCCTTCTGTAGTGATACCACTTACAGGACCTCCAAGGGGAGGATGATTAGATTCCCTTCTTTGCATCTGAGCTTGTCGCATTAGTTGCATCTGCTGCATTTGCAGCTGTTCTTTAGCTTTAATCTGTTGAGCCTGCAACTTATTAACAAAAATGAAAACAAGTTAAACAACCACTCTATAAATATCATCAACAAGCTACCATTTCAATCAAGTCAAAGGAAGAGAAGGGAGCTACCTAAATAGCTGCAGCAGTCTCAGAATGTTTGTCATTAGTCCTCGCAATAAAAATATCCCAGAAAAACAGACCACCACTCAAAAAGAAAACCTCCAGGAGCATCAATTGCTGCATTTTCAGAGTGTTAGCTTAGCAATAATCAGTTTCTATTCAAGCACCCTCTAAAAATTCCACCCAGATGGAGATGTACACAGTACACAGTACACAAAAAAGTTGTATGTCACAGTCAGCATAGAATCATAATATCTCCAAATGGGTCATTAAGTTGAGATGGGCACTGACTAATCCTTTGGTAAAATAACAAAAATCATGCAAAAAGTACTTAGAGCAATAAAAAACTGCAATAACTATCTCTCACCTACTGGATCAGGAGAAACCTTCCCTTCTGTCATGAATGCCTTGGCAGTGTTGTGCAATTTTTTCTTCACCAAATAATCATAAATATAAACATCAAGCCTAGCAGAAAAAAAAACACAACAATTATGATTAGACGGGGTCGGTTACACGGATCAATCATCACCATTGACTCTATCAAACATAAACAAAACGCACTCACATCTTATCTGCTTCCCAATTACTTTGCGCCATTATATTATTTTATTTCCCGGTCAGAAACAAAATTCACTGCAGCAAAGCACGGAATTTGAATAGATATATCGAGCATTAATCGAATCAATTCAGCAAATTCTCTAAATTAACAATTAAAAAAAAGGAATTTTACTAAATAAGGAATTCTCACTAACCACCCTCAAAACGCGACAAATTGATGGATCAAAATCCTACATTACCAATCCGACGCTGCATGTGATGAATCAGTCGCAAATTCAGAAATCAGAAACAGTGAACGATCGATTATCAGTGAAGAAACGAAGGAGAAGAAAAATCAGAGCAATTCAGACGATTTACGTGAATTTCATACCTGCTGTCATTGAATCTGTGAGGGAGAAAGAGAGTGATGAGAGAGGAAAGGAAATTAGGGTTCGTGATGCAGGGAGAGTGAGGAACTAAGTGATGAGTTTGAATTGGTTCTAACAGTGTAATAACAAAGAAAGATGAGAGTCTTTTGAATGAACTGAGTCCGAAGCTGAGGCTCGTTGAGTTAACGAAGCTGAGGCTCGGGGCGTGTTGTAGCACGAGTGAGCGAGCTTCCTTTTCGTACAGCCTAGAAAATCTGGATAAATGTGCTTTGAAGGGGGGAATTATCCTTAAATACACGATTAACCTCGTTTGTATATATAAAATAAATAAATAAATAACTTGATATTAGACCCAATTATTATTTATAAAAGCCAAGTTCAAGTATTACAAGCTCGATATTAATGGAAGCTTATCAAATGAGAACTCTTATTTATTGTGAGAAATAAGAACTCTTAATAATAACCATTACATTACATTTAACATCCGATTACTCCTTGCAATAAAAAAAATCATCTGACCCTCCCACCTGCTCTCTAGTGTCATTTTCCTCTCAATCTGATATCTTTCTCTTAATGTGATATCATTGTTTCAGAAAAATTCCCTTCAATTTGCCTCCCAAAGCAAAGAATGTTAGAATTATTTCTTATAATTCTCGTGGACTACAATCAATTGTGGTTTTTGGTTTGCGAAAAGCGGGCTAATGTTATGATCCATTTGATGATGCTTAAACCCGCTAATTTGGTGATCTATTTGTAATGGGCTATTGGCACCTAATTCTGATCTATGTGGGTGATAGTGTAGGCCTTAACCTATAGGCGTAATGGGAGGTGCCTAGGGTTATTGTTACTATTATATATAGTTGGCTAGGTCCCCTCTGTCGTCACATATATCATAATCATTACTGTACGGCTTGACCCATTGACGGCTGTGATTGAGGAGTGCGTGAACAGGCAGGGGAAGGCTTGGTCTTTTATTTCAGGTGAAGAAGCGATCCTATTTTCCTTTCAGTGATCATGTCTTCAACAAGTAAGTAATTTGTGTTCTAAAATTCATATAATAGATCCTATTTTGCTTACATTTGGTATTAGAGCCATGATTATATGATTTAGGACCTGATTGTTGATTAATATCATGATTTCGATTTCTTAATTTTCTGGTTCTATGTCATGTTATTTTCGGATTTATTATGCCTTTTTGTGCAAACGATTTATTCAAAAAAAAAAAATTGGAACCGAAAACATGGGGCTTTTAAAGAACACGTTTGTATGAATCCATTGACACTAGAATCGCGTTCTTTCGTTAACTGTAGAAGGAGAATTTTCGAAACCAAGTAGCACCTAGGGTTCTTGATTTTGAATCCTTGATTTTGTATGAAATTCATTGTTAAAAATTGGGGTTTTTATCCTAAATGAATTAGAAACATGTTCTGAGTAAAACCCACTCAAAATCGCGATAAAAACAAGCTTGATTCGCGATTTCCATGGCAGACCCGGTTCAGCGACCCGTTTCTGTCACGGGTCGACCCGCTAGAGCTAGGTGATGATGAACAGTGGACCATTTGCGAAACCACTCTCGGACTTAGGAGAGTGAGAGCGCGTGTGGAGTCCACAGATCGAGTTTTTCGATGCCGTTTTTTGCGTTGTGCTCCACTCTCTGTGCTTGATTTTACTATATATTTTTTATATTTTTCCGCTGATAAATATTTATTATGAATAATAATGTATTATATTGCTATTTTAATTATTTTTTATGGGTGAATTTAAATTAAAAATTTGTTGTAAAAATAATTGACTATATTTTGGATCTAATAGTGATGGTCACTCTCCCTAAGTAATTTTGTGAGATTATATGCTTTAATAATTTTGTTTATTAAGCTGTATATTATCACTAAGACTGTTTAAGTGCAAAACATGTAGGGAATGCTGTTAATATTGATACATGAGCGGTATGGGTACTATTTTGATAATGTGCCTTTGTATTGACTGTTTCATGGTTTGGCAAGAGAAAGTGATTCCTGTGCAAGAGTTTTCATGAGTTGTTATGAGTCGTTACCGCCAAAGTGGGACCACTTGTTTCAATTAATGAAAATTTCTTTGTAATTGAGGAATGCTTTTAATCATTACATACAGTTACCTGCCCAAAGGGGGTTATTGTGTGTTATGATTGAAAGTTCACTGTGGATGGAGTTAATGGGGAATACGTTGGGCTAAGGGATTCGTCTGCCCAAAGGGGACAATTCTCTGAACTCAGTGTATGCTCATTGATTAACCCATCTGAGGTTTTGGCCTTGGTTGCGACCTTGGTTTGTGCATTCTGCCCAAAGGGGAATGTACTATTTTATTGGCCTCGTTATGATAGCATCTTTTATTTGGGCTATATCTTGCCATATTATATGATCTAACGCATTCATGTTTTGTCTTAGCAGTGACTTTTTCAATGAACAATTGTTCTGCTTCAATTGAAATTTTGACTGGCTCAAACTTTAAAAAATGGAAGCAAGACTTGGATTTCTCTTTGGGAATTGCTGATCTTGATTTTGCCATACGTGAGAAAAAGCCTGAGATTAAGGCAGATAGTACACCTGAAGAGAAAGAACTTTTAGCTGAATGGGAGAGATCTGATCGACTGAGTTTGATTGCTATTAAGAGGACTATTTCTGAGCATCTTCTTAGTGGCTTGCCTGAAAAAGGAAGTGCTATGGATTTTCTTACTGCTCTAGGACAGAGGTACCAAACATCTGATACTGCTGAATCTGGATATGAATTGAAACAGTTGACGGACATGAGATATGACAACAATGGGGGTGTAAGGGAGTTTATTCTGAAGATGGTTCATCTCCAAACCAAGCTGAAATCCCATGATATTAGTCTAAATGAAAAGTTCATTGTCTCGCATGTCTTGAATTGCTTGCCAGCTGATTTTACACAAATCAAAACTGCCCACAATACCATTGGCGAGAAATGGACCATTAATGACCTTATTACCAAGTGTGTTGCTGAGGAAGAAAAACACAAGAAAGAAAAGAGTGAACAGTCTCGTGACCTGGCCCTATTATCCTTTCACGGCAAACCCTATTCTGGCAAGGGCAATTGGGAAAATAAGAAAAATACTTCTGGTGCTCCTCATAAGAATCAGGACTCAAGAAAACAGGGTAATGGTCAGAACAACTTTGTAGGAGGTCCTAGGCCAGCTGCTTTTAAGAAAGGTATCTGGTGTTTCTGGTGTAAGAGTAAAGGGCATAAGAAATCTGATTGTGGTAGATTTAAGACTTGGCTAGAAAGCAAGCAGAGATCCGAAGGTAATAATTTGGCTTTTGTCTGTTTTGAATCCAATTTAGTTGATGTCCCTATTGATTCTTGGTGGCTTGATATGGCTCTACAACCCATATTGCTGTGTCTTTACAGGGGTTCAGAAATCTGAGGGAACCAAATCCAAGGGAAAGCAGGCTCAGGGTAGGAAATGATCTTGAAGTCATTGTGGAGTCAGTGGGAGACGTCAGTCTTTTTTTAGGATCAGGATTTGAACTTGTTTTAAAAGATACTTTCTATGTACCTTCATTTAGAAGGAATTTGATTTATGTTTCTCGTTTGGATGATCTTGGTTTCAGTTTTGCTTTTGGTAATGGTAAAATAAATCTGATGTTGAACTCCCAAGTGGTTAGTTTTGGATCTTTAGTGGATGGTTTATATAAATTGTCTTTGGCTTCCGATAATGTTCCTTCATCCTTGATTGTTGAGAATTTTATTGCTAAAAGGTCTAAAACTAAGGAAAATTCCTTTTTATTGTGGCACAAGCGCCTAGGTCACATTTCTAAAGAAAGGGTTGAAAGATTGACTAAGGCTGACATTTTACCTTCCTTAGAATTTGATGATTTGGGAACTTGCGTGGAATATATTAGGGGAAAATTTACTAAGACCAAAAAGAAAGGTGCAACTAGAAGTTCTGATCTTTTAGAGATAATTCATACAGACATAAGTGGGCCTCTTTCTTCTACAATTTGTGGCAACAAGTTTTTTATTACCTTCATTGATGATTTTTCCCGATATGGCTATCTTTATTTGATTAAAGAAAAATCTGAAGCACTTGATAAGTTTAAAATTTTTCGAACTGAAGTTGAAAAGCAATTAGGAAAGGTGATCAAGATTGTAAGATCTGACCGTGGTGGAGAGTATTATGGTAAATATGATGCTACAGGGCAACATATGGGACCGTTTGCTAGATACTTGCAGGATTGTGGAATAGTTCCGCAATACACCATGCCTGGGAGTCCTGAACAAAATGGTGTGGCCGAAAGGCGCAATCGCACGTTTAAAGATATGATGAGGAGCATGATGAGTAGACATAACTTGCTAGAATTTCTATGGGGTGAAGCCTTGAAAACAGTTTTATACATTCTTAACGGAGTTCCCAGTAAGTCCGTCCCAAAAACACCTTTTGAACTCTGGACAGGAAGAAAACCTAGTTTGAGTCATCTTCGTGTTTGGTGTAACATCCCTGGCTGCTCTATGGATTGACTACTGACCCCACAGACCAACACGGTCTTTTCAGCATGCTTTGTCCTCACTCACACGCTTCCCGAGAAAACTTCCCAGGGGGTCACCCATCCTAGAATCGCTCCAAGTCAAGCACGCTTAACTATGGAGTTCTTAAGTGATGGGCTCCCGAAAAGAAGATGCATCTTATTGGTATAGGTAGTACCAATCAATTCATATAAGTCATCCTCTACTTTATAGTCCCATACTTACACAGTCTAGGATCCCTCTCATTTAGGTGTGCTATCGGTTCATTCATGTGTCCCTCCGCCTAGAAGCCTGCCAGGAGCCGCTCCTTGATCATGCCTCTTGCATCGGCAACCACTCCCCGCCCTCGTCAGCCCCGGGTGTCACATTTGTGGTTGCCTTGCAGAAGTTAAAATTTACAATCCTCTAGAGAAGAAGACGGACCCTAAAACTAGTCGTTGCTTTTTTATTGGATATCCAGATCGCGCTAAAGGATATAGATTCTTCTGTCCTAGTAGAGGTACTAGAGTTGTGGAGTCCATGCATGCTAAATTCTTGGAGCTTGATGTGGCGGATACTCCTGTTGTACCTAATGAGGCTGATGCTCCTTTGCCCAAGACTGTTTCTTTGCCCTGCCCAGTCTTGATAACACTCTTTCATCTATTGTTCCCGTTGAGACTGATATTCCGGTTGAGGAAGTGGTTATTCCTCAAGTTGAGAATGTGACTGATCCTCCTGCTATGGTTGAGGTTCCACAACCTATTGAGCCAGCTGAGCAAATTCCTTTGAGGAGATCAGTGAGACAGAGACGACCTGCTATTGGTGATGAGTTTATGGTCTATCTTAGTGAGGATGCTTATGACATTGGGGATGTTGTTGACCCCAAGAGCTATCACGAAGCTGTTTCTTGTCCTCGGTCAGAAATGTGGAAACATGTGATGAATGAGGAGATGCGGTCTATGGTTGACAATGGTGTATGGGAGCTTGTCAACTTGCCTGAAAATTGCAAGGCAATTGGTTGCAAGTGGGTCTTCAAAACAAAGAAGGACTCGGAGGGCAAAATTGAGAGGTTTAAAGCGAGACTAGTAGCTAAGGGCTTCACTCAAAAGGAGGGCATTGACTATAATGAGGCTTTTTCACCCGTATCAACTAAGGATTCCTTTAGAATCATTATGGCACTTGTAGCTCACTTTGATTTGGAATTGCACCAAATGATGTCAAGACAACTTTTTTGAATGGCAATTTGAGTGAAGTCGTGTACATGCAACAACCTGAGGGCTTCCAGGTTGATGGTAATAAGCATTTAGTTTGTAAATTGAAAAGGTCTATTTACGGTTTGAAGCAAGCTTCTAGGCAGTGGTACTTGAAATTTGATGAAGTGGTGACTTCTTTGGGTTTTGAAGAAAACAAAGTTGATCAGTGCATATACCTTAAGGTCAGTGGGAGCAAATTCATCTTTCTTGTGCTATATGTGGATGACATATTGCTTGCTTGTAATGATCTTGGCATGCTTCAAGAGACCAAGCAGATGTTGACTAAGTTCTTTGACATGAAGGATCTTGGTGAAGCTTCTTTTGTGCTGGGGATCGAGATCCACATGAATAGATCACGTTGTATGCTTGGGTTATCCCAAAGGGCTTACATTGATAGAGTTTTGTAAAAGTTTAACATGCAAAGTTGTAAACCCGGTGATGTTCCAATCACTAAAGGTGACAGACTCAATAAGGATCAATGTCCTAAGAATGAGGTTGAGCGAGCAGAGATGAATGATAAACCTTTTGGGAGTGCCTTGGGCAGTCTTATGTATGCTCAAGTTTGCACCAGGCCTGACATTGCTTTCATAGTTGGTGTTCTGGGTAGATACCAGTCTAATCATAGGAATGATCATTGGATAGCGGCTAAGAAAGTAATGAGATACTTGAAACGAACCAAAGAAGATATGCTTGTGTATCGGGGGGTTGACAACTTGGAGATAGTGGGGTACACAGATTCAGATCTTGCTGGATGCCCTGATGATAGGAAATCGACTTCTAGATACATTTTTGTGTTGGCTGGAGGTGCGATATCTTGGAAGAGTAAGAAACAACTCTTGTTGCATCTTCTACTATGCAGGCTGAATTCATTGCTTGTTTTGCAGCTGCTACTCATGCTGTTTGGTTGAGGAATTTGGTCGCAGGACTTCGCATTGTTGATTCCATTGCTAGGTCACTGAGGATTTTCTGTGATAACAGTGCTGCAGTGTTTTACAAGAAAAATAATAAAACTACTAGTGGCTCTAAGCATTTGGAATTGAAATACTTGACTATCAGAGATCTTGTGAAATACAATGTCATATTGGTTGAGCATATTGACACAGATTCCATGTTAGCAGATCCCTTAACTAAGGGACTCAGGTCCGTGGTCTTTAAGAGACATGTTGAAAACATGGGCTTTGTGAGTTGTTTTAATGTGTTTGGTTAGTGGGAGCTTGAATTTTGTGTTGCTTTTTTAATGACATTGTATTTTTGTTTTGGACACTTTGGTGTTTCTTGTGACATTTTCCATTTGATTTGAGAAATTAATACTGAATTGAATTTTGTCTTTATATATACTTTTGTATTGTCTGAGGACTTGGGCACACGGCGTATTGAGCGACACACGGTAGAGTGGAGAGAGATTTGACTGGGTGGTGGTGCGAGAAACAAAGGAAAGGTGTGGGGCAGAGATCTGTGTTTAGAATCGCAGTGGAGGAAGGTAGAGATCTGGGCGGAAGAGGAGAGAGAGAGAAAGTGGCATGGCGGAGGCGGAGAAATTGGTTGAGCCATGTGTTGTGCTCGCTGAGGAGATCACGCGTCGGACGGCGGAGGTCTGATCAATCGAGAGAAAGGAATTCGAAGGAAAACACCTATACGGTGATGCTCTCGTCTGCAATCCTTCGGTTTATAGGTCTTGTAGACCCTATACGGAGGAGCTGCTGTCCAAAATGGGATGTAGTATTTATGTTACAAAATTACCTTCTTCATTGTATGACTCCAAGAACTAGGTTTTGGTATTCTTATTGCTATGAATCTATGAATACTCATTTTGGTTTCATAGATTAGCTTATCTGTATTCAATCACCGATGTTGCATCTTGGTATGTTTAAGACGAATGATTGGTGTTGATATACACTTCTTCTTTGGTTGGAACCTTCACCAATGCCACCCTCTAGGGGGATAATACATGACTGAGATAGACAATAAAATTTAGGAGAAGTAATCGAGGAAATCAAAAATGAAAAAAGGATTTCTCAGAGTAGAGGTCACGTGACTTTTTTTTATTGCAAGAGTAATCTGGATGGTTAATGTAATCTAATGACTATTAAAAGTTCTCATTTCTCATAATAAAGAAGAGTTCTCACCTGATACGCGCCCTATATATGCATGATGTGTGGAATTTGTTGTTATGTCGCCTAAGTTAGGGGCATTAGCTTGTAACATTGTCATTTAGTGGGATGTCGAAAATAAGATTTGGGGCAGGAATCCATTTTATGAACCAGGCTCTCAGGTCACCGCAAATGAGAGCAATGGCAGGCAATGAATCAATTTAATTATGAGGTTCTCGAGTCCCCATAAGGGCAAAGAGTCAATTCTAAAATGAGATTCCCGAGTCACCATAGGGGCTAGGAATCAATTCCAGAGTCACCATAAGGGCAAGGAATCAATTCTAGAACGAGGTTCTCGAGTCACCGATTTGGGCAAGAAACCAACACAGAGTGGGGTTTCCGAGCCACTTGATGATTATTATTATGTGATGTGTGGTTACTTTAGTTAATTAATATATGATACTTGATTGTGTTTTTGAGATGTCATTATATGATTGTTGTAAATAATTATTTTCATAATAAACATTATTTGGAAAATTAGCCGATTGAGAACAATATTATTTTCGAAAATATTTTATAAAAATGTATATTATTACTAGGATTTTATGTCTCATTATAGTATTGTTTTGGAGCCCGACGACATCACCGTTGAGAATTCGGAGACTTGAAGATTTGTTAATTAGCTTTTAGACTTGGTTAGTGTTATGGTTATGGATAATGAAGGCCACTAGATTTATAATGTTTTATATTTATCGGATTGTAGTAGACACCTGATTGAGGCTTTCAGTTATTTCGTTGTATTGGATTTCTCTATTGAAAATATTT